>UELX01005771.1:0-12692 GCA_900480035.1 Eupelmus urozonus | reverse complement strand
AATTAATATATTTTCATACACTTTGATACACTTTCGTGCGCTTTGATACAACTTCATACACTTTCATACATTTTGATACACCAAAAATTTTTCACTCAGGTAGACATATATTTTAAATATAGATATTTTTTTACATTTAGAGCTTAAATTTATCTAGCAAATATTTACATGTTACAATTTTCTTAAAAATTATTTATATTCTAACGACGGTATTTAAAACAAGATTAATCCTTTATTTTACCTTCAGTATAGCTAAATCACTAATAATTAGTTTTGTTATCATCGCCGTAAAGTTTTAAAACAATTCTATAAAGATTATTATGCATATATATTCAATTTTTATCATAAATTAATTAATTAATTGCTTAATCTCTTTTTCTTATTATTATTATAAGAGAGAATTTTATTGATTTTAAATTTCCCGGTACTTTTAGTTACGTTGACGGAAAATAAGTCAAGCGATCAAATGTTAATATTTTATGCATACAATCTTTGACAATGATTTCACTATAATAAAATAATTAAAGATTTTTAAATACTAAATAAAAATAAATTATTTATTATTAACGATATGCACAGATAGTAGCTGACCAGTGTCGTAAGAAAACAAGGAAACCTCCGGTCAGCCATTTTACATTTCTTTACTCCGGGGAACTCACAGACTTGCAGTCATGAGGTACTGATTTCTTTTAATAATTTATTATTTTACATAGAAAAATTTGTTAATAAAGCAATGACATACTCTAACCATAACCTTTATTATCTAAATTTATATAATATCAACAAAAATTCTTAATAATTAAAGAATTTAGTTAATATTTTACTGGAAATGCCGTGATGAGGTGCCACATGGTGTGCCTACATATAACCTTAATTATCTATTTACGTATTTTTGTTTTTTAAAAATGTTTTTTTTTTAAAGATCATTTTAAGTTTTTACTTTACATTCATTGTTTTATTAGTAAAACGGATTATTTAAGGAGATTTTAAAAACAATGATTAACATAACCTTATTTCTTTCACAGTTCGCTAAAGCTTCAGAAGAGGCTGGCAGCCTCGGTAATGAGATGTGGTAAAAAGAAAGTGTGGTTGGATCCAAATGAAATTAACGAAATTGCCAATACCAACTCACGTAAGTTTAATAATTTTTATAATTTTAATTTTCAATTTTAAATGTAATGTAATAGTTCTTATAAACGTGATGAAAAATACTTGAACTTTATTCAAAAAAATAATTTTATTTTAAATTGTTTTGTATTTCAGGTCAAAACATTCGCAAATTAATCAAGGATGGTTTGATTATTAAGAAGCCCGTTGCTGTTCACTCTAGAGCTCGAGTTCGCAAGAACACAGAAGCCAGGCGGAAAGGTCGTCATTGTGGTTTTGGTAAAAGGAAAGGTACTGCGAATGCCCGTACACCTCAAAAAGTGAGTAATATTACTATTCAAATTATTATTTCTACTTAAAAAGTATATTGAGAAAGTTTTTTTAGTTAAAAATAATATAAGTTTTTCCAATGTACATTACTGCAATAGCAAAGTTTAAGTATTTAACAATTTTTAACGGAATATTTTAATAATGATAGTTATTTTTTATTTGATAAACATTTACAATTAGGAAGTAACATTTTCTTAAATTGAAATAAGTAGTTTAAATACTAACCGACATACTTGAATGCATATACTTATTAATACATTCAAATTAGGATCTATGGATTCAACGCATGAGAGTACTTCGTCGTTTACTTAAAAAGTATCGTGAGACGAAGAAGATTGACAGGCATCTTTACCACTCTCTGTACATGAAAGCCAAGGGTAACGTGTTCAAGAACAAGAGAGTCCTTATGGAATTCATCCATAAGAAGAAGGCTGAAAAAGCTAGGGCTGAAATGTTGTCCGATCAAGCAGAAGCCCGCAGGACAAAGGTCCGTGAAGCACGTAAGCGCAGAGCAGAGAGAATTGCAACCAAGAAACAAGAACTGTTACAATCGTATCAGCGTGAAGATGAAGCTGCTGCAGCGCAAAAGAAGTAAACTAAGTGAAGTTAATTTTTATTCTACAAAATAAACGAAAAAAACCTACAACTGTTCATTATTATTTCAATATCCTTCAAAACAATTTTAAATTTATAAATTTTTTGATTTTATGAGGTTTTAGAAAAGCTAGAATCAATATTTTTATAACAATTATAAAAATGAGATATTTTGATATTTTAAATTAGAAATAAAATATTTTGAAAATGCAATAGATACAATAGAATTATTACATTGAAGGCTGTATCTACTATTTAAAATGAAACAATTAGAATTATTTTTAAATTTATAACTAATACAATTTATATCAAATGTAATAGTTTAATTGAAGCAATCCATTTTTACTGTTTTATTATAAGCTATGCAAATTTATTGTTGTAAGAATCTTATTAAATTTTTAAACAATATTATAAACATGAACAAAGATAAAAAAAAACATAGGTATGTGAAAAATGTACTAAGATATTAATTTAAATGTTAAAATAATTTAAACATTTTTTTTTAAAATACAATTTTAATGTCATTTTTGTTCTTAGTTTAAAATTTAATAATTTAAAATGTTCCTTCACTCTTTGAAAATTTTGAAATATTGTAAGTATAGAGAAATTTTATTTAAAATAAATAAACAAAACTTTTAAAGTATTTGGATTGTACCATATAGCTTATAAAATTTAATAAAACGAAGAATCAATAAACTTTAGGTAAAGTTATCTTTTATATTTAAGAATATGTTTGTATTATATGAATGTATATTTGTATTCTTGATGTCCCTATTCAAAATTCACTACTTTTATCTAGATACAGGTATACTGTAACATAAAAAGCTCCAAAATGAAAAAACTTTAAATAAGTATAAAATTAAACATATACAGTATAAAGTTATGCAAATATTCTTGAATATGAATATTAATTTTGCCTAAAGTGTTTTAGAATTCTCTATTTTGTTACGATTTATGAATTACAAACTATATGTTACAACAAGATTCTTGATATAACTACTTTAAATAGTGCAAATCTAAAATATTTAAATATTAATCTATTAAAATTCATCAATAATCAAATGTTAACTGACATTAACTAAATTTTAATACTTTTAATGAACAGTATATTTATTATAATAGATAAATATACATTGCTTAAGTGTGCAGCTCAAGAAATTGAGAACTCGAGTGTGATAGCAGTGTTCCACTAAGCGTTATAATATAATTTAACTTTTTCTTTAATTTTTAAACATCAATTAATAAGTCACCACATGGAAGTAAGTATAGTTCAAGAATATTTTAGAAAAAGTTTCAGAAATTAAATTAGCAAAATAAAGCTACAGTTCATCAGAGAAACTCAGAGGGCAATGGTGGTTTTGTGATACAGTTTCAAATTTGTCCGATGAAATATGGCTTTTTATCGCTTATTAATTTCATTAAATGTTTTTAAAAATATTCTTAAATATTTTTTACTTGACAAAACTTTTATATAAGCTTTTAAATAATAAAATAATTAAAATTTATAATTAACAAAAAATAGATTAGTCTTAGGAGACCACACTGAACACGGAGAGAAGCACTTTTAAAATAACGATAAAGATGCAACTCAAGGTAAGATTTTAAATAAATAAATATTGGAACAAGGTAGACAAGAAATAAAATGAAATAACCTTTTGAATGTAAGTAAAAATTGAATAATTATTTAATTAATTTACATTCTTTGTAAGTTGTGGACAATCATTAATCCTATTTTAATTATAATATTTAAACTTGACTTTCATACGTTCCACTCGTGGTAATAAAACATAACCTCACTTTTGTTTTCTTCACTAATTCTCATACATAATAGTAAGTTGTACAAATAAATTAGAATAAAAATCATTTATTCTCGCTGCACACATAGCATGAAGGTGAGCGTTTTGATGGTCGGTTGAAGACATCCATGTAATTCTTCAGATGAAATAACCTTTGGATAAAAATACAACTGCTCAGTTCCCAGATGGATTAGTATTCTGTATTAGTGTTATATTATCGCCTTTCAGCATGATCCGACCAAGTTGTTTTCTGTTTTTCGATTTGACATGATACTCCTCGGCGTCGTCCAAAACCAAATTCATGTACTCGTCGAAACCGACAATGTGGCCTTCTATGCGAAGATTTATGTTTTCAAATAGCCAGACTTGCACACGCGAGCGATTCTGCAGGTATCGAAAAATAAGGTTGATGGGCTGCACCATCACCTTTTGTACTTTTTGTGGTCCCTTGTACGACATTTTGCTTAAATAGTGTACTTTTACTTGATAATAAATAGAAATGTTTGGTTAGGAGCAAATGCTAGCGTCCTTCTCCCTTCAGAAGCAGCGCCAAAACCCGGCTCCAGAAACTATATAGATTATGCTATAAATGCACTATATATACTATCAAGTATTTGCTCCGAAATTCGGAATAAAGTGTATATAGGTTTTTATTCTATAGTCTCTGCATCAGAGTTGTAAAGGAAACGCCATAGATAGTGTATATTTTATGTTGTCTATTATGGCGGCCAGATTTGTAAGTTATGAAATACAGTGGTGATATATTACAACAATTTAGCCAGCTACATACAAAATTTACAATGCAACAATTATTAAAGAATCATAGGCATTTCTTTTAATTACTTAGATTATTATTATGTAGGAAGATTTACGTTCTTATATGACTTTGATGCAAGGACTTTAGGAATATATATACATAGGTTTATAGGGGGCGAAAAGTTCGCAAATCTCTCACGTAGACGCGGGAGAACTCGTATAATCTTAAAATGCTTTAATTTAAACTTGCAGTGTATTTATTATGTTATCTATTTAAATATTGTGTAACTTCAAACATTTCTTTCGGAAAAATGGTAATATAGTTCTACAAATGAATTCAGTAGTAGAAGTAAATCTTAACGGTATGTTATTAAAAGTAATTGTTTTAAATAAATTTATGATCATCTTAGGTTATGTCTACCGAATATGTATATCAACTGCACATACTAATACTGTATTATTGCTTATCTTTTTAAGTATTAGATAATTTTTAAAAGATGATTGTCATTTCAAGTCAGAACATGCTCACAATAATTATCATAAAATAAAAGTAAAATCTAAAATACTGATTGTCAAAAAGAAAATATAATGTGTAATATATAAAACAGTGGATTAGAATTAAATTTATTAAACATTATAATATTAAAATTTTTATTTTAGTTATTCTCTTTATTATTAAAATGTTACTTTCAGCTTAAACAATGATTATCAAAATATCAAAAATAATCAGTTGTTCTTCGGAACATCCGTCATATCCAGCATCTAATTTATTGGAACATCCTCCAAAATCTTCATGGCGCTGTGCTAAACCAAATGAACTTATAGCAACAGTTATTTTGGAATTGGCAGAGCCAGCTTGTATTATTGGACTTGAAATTGGAAATTACCGTTCTTGTATTGTTGTTGTTGAAGCATCTACTTCTAAAGAGCCTGACAATTGGGTACCTATTATTAATCATCAATTTTTGACTCATGATGAAGCAGCTAATAGTAAATTTAAAGATCAAGTTCAACTCTTTACAAAACGTGAGCTGAATCCAGAAGTAACTAAAATCAAATTTGACAGAGTTAAAGTTACATGCATGCAGTCAGCCAATCCTAGAGAACTTTTTGGATTAGAATTTGTAATTTTAAAAACAGAAGTAGTTGTAGATTTGGGTTTAGATGTTTTTGGTCGTTTTAAGTTAAAAGAGAAAAATGAGACAGATGAATTTAAAGAAAAATATCTTAAAATTTTTGGTAATAAAAAGAATTACAAAGAAGAATTAAAAGATAAAATCACTGAAACTAGTACAAGTAATTTTGCAAAAAAACAAGAGGAAAATCGTGAACCTAAAAAAAGGCCAATTCTAGATAAATTAGAAGCAGATGCAGAACGAGACGCTGCAAAACCAGGTAATTTATATGAAAATATTTAAATTAAACATTTTTTTATATTTAAATTTATATTTTTCAACAAATATTTTTTAGGTTCTTCTAATAACTCAGATTTATCAAATGATGATTTGTCACATAATAAAACTAGTAAGAAAAAGAAAGACGAAATTACTGCTCCTGTTGCAAGAACATTATTTGGAGATGTAATTCCAAATCCGAAACCAAATAAAAATTCTATAGATAAATGGAAAAAAACAGTTGTTAAAACAGATTCAAACTCTAACACAAAAAAGAGATCACATAGTCCTGAAACCTCTAAATTAACTGACACAGAAGTGAAAAAGAAAGCTCAATGTTCTGAATGCAATTCAAAACCAAATGAACTATGCAAGACATGTAATTTATTACCAAAACCAAAGCCATTAGATGACAATATCATTAAAAAACCAGTCAAAGTTACTAAACCAAAAAAAGAATTTAGTAAACTTTTTGAAGATGTTTCATTTTCTCTTAGTGGATATGTTAATCCTCAACGAGATCAAATTAGAAAAAAAGCCTTAAAAATGGGAGCAAAGTATATTGCAGATCCTAATATAACTAATAATAAATGCACTCATTTGATTTGTGCTTTCAAAAATACTCCAAAATCTCAACAACTAAAAGGTTATTGTAAAATTGTAAGCCATAAATTTATTGAAGATTGTTTTGATAAAAAAAAGAGGTAAGTTATAATTTATTAATAATAAAACTTTACTAATTACTAATTAACAAAATAATAAGTTGAATTTTAATAATTAATAGAATCCCTTGGAGAAAATATGCACTCGATAGTACAGAACAAAAACAACCAGAAAGTGAAGAAGAAATTGAAGGAACTACATCACCAATTCCTGCACCAAGTATTTATGATCAAGACACAGATGATTCTGACACTAATTATTAAATGATTCAAACATCTTTATAAATATAATATTTATAAAAAAAAAAATTATTTGTACATAATAAATTTTTATATTTATGAAATTATCTAATTATGACTATGGTGCCTTATGTACCATAAAAGAATAACAGATAGGAAGAAAATAAACACAATGAAATTGAGTTTTATAATTATTATATTTTTTGAAGAACTATCTTTTTATTAAATTATAATTTTTTAATTGTAGTATTTAAGTACTTTCATTAAAGATTAGATAAAAATAATAACAAAATTAATTCATTGTCATTAGATTATAAAGAATTATTTAGTTTAGTAAAAAAAATGTTATTACATAAAAATATTTTTTCTGATAATAATTAATGCTACATCAATCACTTTACTATATACTTTTAGATTATTCCTAGTAATATTAAATTAATAGTTATGCGGATAAGATTTTGTAAAATTTGACAAATATGTGTTATTCTATTTTTTAAGTTGTAACAATTACACTTGTTAATTTGAGTGCATTTATTTATACCTTTTTTATACTAAAAGTACTTATGTGTTTTTAATAAAGAATTGATTTTAAACTTATTTCAAATTTTTGATGGACAATAAAATTTTAAATTAATTGCTGCAAATTTAGTGTTGTTGACCTTGTTGTATTAAATTTTGGTTTTAGATTTTTTCGTAAAATATCAAGTTATAATAAAAAAAAACAAATGAAAATGGAAAAGATTAAAAAAAAATGCATGACATAATTTTTGCTGTAAGTCACTAAAATTCATGTTTGGAAACAAAGCTTCAAAATTATTTTTTGAAAATTAAATTTATAACAAAATTGAATAAACCAATAAAAAAAATAAAAAATATTTAATGTCCTTTCTACTTTAAAAATCGGATCCGGAAATGCGCTCAAGTTACCGACAAATGGCGAAAGCTTGAAAATACCGAAAAGTTGTTTTGTCATTCAAAGAAGTATATGCCGGACGATGGCGAGTCCTTCGGAAAATACATTTGGTTTTGAACTGCTTTATAAAGTTTCTGGAGGCGAAGTTTCTAAAAAAGAAGATGTATTAATCCTTTTTGTACATTGGTACTTTCTTAAAAACGGTTTCAAGTGTTTGGG
Source organism: Eupelmus urozonus (assembly GCA_900480035.1). Lineage (NCBI taxonomy): Eukaryota > Metazoa > Arthropoda > Insecta > Hymenoptera > Eupelmidae > Eupelmus > Eupelmus urozonus. Next base: position 4,681 of record UELX01005771.1, on the reverse strand, counting down.
AACCGGTGATAACGTAAGTATAACTATACGTCAATCAAAAGTCAGTAGACACTAATTATTGCGCAACTATCGTTAATTTTTATATTAGCTTCAAATTGTACAAAACTGATGAAATTTGCATTAATTTAATGTTTTTGTTCATCTAACCTCAAAGTTTGTTTTGATGTTTGTTGTCGTTTTTTCACGTAAGAAATTCAGATCCTTTGTTACTTATCAGATTATGTTTATTTCTGTTCATTTTAGAAAACTATTGATCCTGCAGAAGTAGGATCTGAAGCATTGCCAGACGGATGGAATCAAGCACCAAATTATACATTAAGATATGTCAGGGAGGGAAAACTGTATATTCTTATGGGTATAAAATCTGAAGCAGATTTGCTTTTAAATTTATTGGTAATGTTTATTACAGAAAATAAATCTTCAGAATTTCATAGAATTAAACTAATTAAACGATTTTTGCAGAGGATTGAGGATCACAGTGTATCAAATGTACAATTTCCTATAGAAAATGTTAAAGAACTTCAAGGACCTCTGGAGAAATTGTTACCAAATTACGATACAGTTCTGACTTCGTTAAAGAGAGAGCTTATTGAACCAGTTTATACAGGTAGTGGGCGAGAAATATCAACTCAAACACAATCTGATTCAGATAGACCAAGAAGAATCGATGATGACCCGTTAAGGGTAGGACCACCGCACAGACCTGCTGGTACTGTTAGGCCTGGGTAATGCATTTGTAAAAGTTACTTCTTCTCTTACAGATATCTCATGATATTGATGTCTTAGAGCGACACGATTTTTGGCGATACTCCAGATTTTGAAACCTTCCAGTACCCTTCCAGAGTCCTTTCAGAATTTTTTCCGATCCTTTTTATTAGGTACCCACTCATTTCAATTTAGATGAAAATCTCTTTATAATTTTAATTTATAGATTTAAATATACTTAGTTTAAGATATTACTATTTTTAAAAAATTCAAAATTTGACTTTACTACTCTTAAGATTATTTCAAAAATCAATATTTATTCAATGAAAATATATCTGTTAAAAAAGTTATTAAAATATACTTATTATTTTCTTTTTTTTTTTTTTTTTATTATAGACCACCAAACGTTGATCCGTATGGAATTGGTCGAGATGATTTAGATCCATTTGGAGGAGCTAGGCCAGGTGGAGGAATGTTATTTGATCCTTTTTCTAGACCAAGAGCTCCCTATCCTGGTCTTGGTGTTCCTGGGAGATTACCACCGTAAGTTAAAAAAAATTTACAGATAAAGGAAAATTTAATAAGGAGCATACTTCTTCCTCTTATCTTTTTTATTTTATATTTCTATCACTTTCTTAATTTCTCTCTTTTTTTTAATTAATTTTTTTTCTTGTCTACAATTAAAAGACATACTCTAATTATAGTTTGGTTTTTGAGATATAAATTAATTCTGGCATTCAAAACAAGTTTGTCAAAAACACTTAAAATTGTAATCTTCTATAAATTAGGAAAAATAATTTAAATATTTATGTCATGATAGAAATAGAGTAAATATAAAATAAATTTAACGTAAACTAATAAAGATAATTTATAAATTCTTTTACTTCATTAATTCTGCAGTGTAGTAAGAAATTACTATCACTAATATCATTATTGATAATAGAAATAGATAATTAATAGATAATAAATTATTAGTTTTATATATGGTCATAGTTTACTTTTAATTTACTTTTAATAAAATATTGATTAAAAATTAAAATTTTATTTTGCTCAAGAAATACAAATAAATTTTCCATATCGTTTTTTTTTTTTTGTAATTATTTTTTGTTTAACTATTAATGTATGCTCCATAAAAATGCATAGTCTTATATCTATTATGTATTAGTGGTGCTATTCCACCTGGAGCAAGATTTGATCCATTTGGACCTCCAGATGCTGATCTTCCAAATCCTAGAGCAAGAGTACCAGACGCAGATCATATGCCTCCACCAGGCTATGATGATATGTTTATGTAACATAACATATATAACAAAAAAAAAGTTTTTCATATAAGGAATGTAAAAATAAGGAAACAAATATTTTAAATAAAAAATAATTTCTTTTTAAAAATGTCGTTTGATGTTTATGTTTCAAAAAAATTTTTCGAGCGCATCACAAAACGACGTCCATTTATTTTTATTTCATTAATGACGTTTACAGTGTAACAAAAACGATGCTTATTATTTTGTCAGACCAATCGATGCGTGAATAATGTAGCGGTGATGGTAAATTACATTAACAAATGAAGTACATGTGAATTACGTATAATGGTGAAATCTTGCCTTTGAACAGCACGCTTAATTATTATTTTGTTTATTTTTTGTTTTACAATAATCCAGTCGTTCATGAATGGAGTGAGCACAGGCGCTCTTGATTTTTATATTTCAATAGCTTAAAATAGAAGATTTTTATTTTAAGTGTTCTTTTGCAGTTTTATGTAATGTATATATATGTAATTCAAAGTACATATTTATACATACATTTTATTTTATTTATTTATTAATTTTTTTTTTCATTTAAAAAAAAAAAAAACGCGTCAGTGAAAGAAAAGCAATAGATTAATGAACTGGCTGTTTGTGACTAACTTTAATCACAAACTTGATATAAGCACTTTGAAGAGATCCCATTTGGCATGTGTTAAAACTGCACTAGCATAAACGGTGCATCATTTTTAAACAAAATTTTTTACGAAAAATGTTTCAAATTATTTATTTGGATTTATTAAAGTTTTATTTGAATTAATTTAGTAGCCCTAGAACCCGCTTCTTCGAGAAACTCCTTTTACCTTGGAAAGAAATGGTAAATTAAGAAAAGGATCGAAAAATCACGTCGATTACATGAATTTGTACGAAGTTTTTCGGCCATTTTGGCAAGCTAATTGTTTGTATTAAGTTAAGCTGTACAAATCTGGCCAATATTTCTAGTTATGGAAGAAAAGAAGATAATTCGTGTCTTCAATTTCTTCGGATGCTTGAATAAAAATATATCACAGTCGAGTATTATGGTTTTGTACGACGCTCTATGTCATTTAGTTATCCTTGGATATGCCTCGAAGAAGCGTTCAGTGGAGGACTTGCTTGTAAGAGAAAGAAAAAGAAAGAAAATGGTAACTTGGAGAAATATGTATCGAACAGAAAAAGTAATAAAATCACAAAATTCCTTTACTTTGCGTGAAAGCAAGAGACAATTCATTATACAAAATACATTCACATTGTTCGCAAGTAATCATCACAAGAATATTTTAACTAAGGTATAATCGATAGCTATAAGGATTAACATATTTGATTTTGGATCTAGGAATCCACATGTTTCTTTTAGTTTTATTACGAACGTCCCTCGTCCCATCCTCTGGTAAAAAATATTGCAGTGCTTTTTTTGTTTCGTTTTAAACCTTACAAAAAAGGAGTTGTGTAGAGCAGGTCATCCGTTATCATTATTTTTTTTATATCTTTTCTTCGAATTCATTTCGTTTACGTTTAAATTGCGATGGCGAGGAATGTACTGTCCAGTGATGATATAGCACGTAAACCGCATGCACTCGTTTAGTTTTTTGGCCTCAAGATAGTGGTACAAAAAAAGGAGAACAGAAGAGTAAGCAGCCTGCGTAAAATGAGAAACCATCGCTTACCCATATTTTCTTATTTAATAATAATTATATGTACAAAAGATGCAAAAGATACACGATCTCTCAAATTCTTGCGAAATATTACACAATGGAAAACAGATGGATGACATAAAGAAACGTACACCGTTGGGCCAGTGCATTCTTCGCATAACGCACAAAGAAACGAAACGGTTTTCATTATTTTTCTAAATATTACAATCTTTCAGTTATTAGGAGTGAAATTCACCAACTATTATTTCTTTTATTCTTAATCTTTTGAACACAGTTTAGTGTGGCGCACAGTCTCATCGGCAATTTTATTAAAGTGCAACGACGGGGCTGAAAGTTCGAACATACACATGATTTTACATTTTTCCTTTGCACTTTTGTTTTCCATAAGATACCATCGAAACTTTGATAAAATGGCCATTGAGCTGCGATTTCAGTGATATATAAGAACTCTGGAGTGTGAATTACTCGCCTTGGCTTCCATTCTTTTTCTTTCTTTTTTTTAACGCTCGGCTCTTAACAGTTGATCGTTCAAATTACGCATATTACATGTCTAATAAAAGTTAAGAATATTCACCCACCCCAGACATGCCACTGGAAATGCAACTCGTGCCTAAAATAAAAAATTACTCAATTTGCATTTTGCACGTTGAGAACTAAGTACTGAGAACGTTATATCGTCTCGTTCACAGTCGTGATGCTTGATAAAGAAGATTGCACAACTGAAGAGAAAAACAGGGCTACAGAAACTTCTAAGCTTCAATTCAACGATAAAGAAAAATAAACAATGCTAACTAAAAACTAAACGCAAAAGAGGCGGCATAATGATAATAATAATTTACAATTGAAAGATACGTTTAGAGTCAAATTCGAATCGGCCTCAAACGAAGCAGAGTTAGTTTGGCATCGGCCGAAAAGAAAGTGGTTGCATTTCCATTGACAGGCTAGTCGATAATAAATTTTTTTTCTCCGAATTATAAACTTTATACGGTATGTCGCTGTCGTCAGGCGTGTAAATCTAAGTAATTAGGTGTATACCAAGTT
>UELX01005770.1:0-12693 GCA_900480035.1 Eupelmus urozonus | reverse complement strand
TGCGGGAATAATAGACCATTTCCAGCGTGTCTTTTCAGGGAAATAAGTGGCCATTATCGTTGAGGTGGGAATAAATTTATTTAATATTTCAAATTTACTGTTCATAAAGTACAAGTTTCTATTTTAGATAGGAAATAAGGACGTTATAAAACTAATTTTTCAGAAAAATATTCTACTAAACGTCTACAAATGAAATTTTTGAATAATCTGATTGGTTTATTTCTAAAAAAAATTTAAAAACTTTTTTACAGTACCATTTATAAATCATATTAATTATTGATCATGACGTGACTATTTCTAGATATTTCAAAGTATTTATCTAGTAGTTGGAAAATAGTGTGAAGTGTAAAGATTCAATTTTTTATCTCCTTAAAGCGGATAAAAAAGAAAACTTCTTATGATATACCTATAAAAAGCCTTGAAAGATCAACCTCTCTAATTTGACCCACTGTAAAAAGAATGAAAAAACTTGAACCTGATTTTAAAAAAAGAATTAGCTTCACTGGTAGAAATCGGAATAGTCAAAATGGCCAGTAAACTAATAAATGGCTAGCCAAACTATCCATTTCTTATTTAGCATGAAACGCTTTTTTTACGGTGTTTTCACATATCTTGGGTTAAGTTGACCTGACCTTAAAATCTTAAACAAACATTCATGTTGTGATTAATATCAGAAATTCTTTTAACACGAACAAAGATTCTAAACTATCTCCAATAAATATCAACAGAGATCTGTTTTATATTTCTAAGAAAAATTTTATAGCGTTTGTCCATTTTACTAATTACTAATTATACAAAAAAGCTATAATTGAATACAGAAGTGAAGTGAGAAAAAAATTTTCAAACTGCAGAGAGTGGAAAAAGTCTAAACTTGTCGAAAATAGTACCATGGCAGGAAAAAACAACAACTAAATCCAAAAATTTAAAAGCTCTATATCGTAGGAAAACCTTAGTCCATTCGGAATTCCATTGTACACTGGATCAAAAGAAGATACCCGCAAACATCTTGTGTTCTTGGTAAACTGGAATTAAATTTTTAACAGTTTACCAAGAACACAAGATGTTTGCGGGTGACTTTTAAATCATTTAGAGACTTAAAACAACATTATAATTGTATAATATACATTATATCATTAAAATTCAAGTAGTCCGATTCTCGAAGGAAGAGGTAAAACTTTTAATGATTGGAATCGAAAAGCTTTAGTAAATGACAAAACTAAATTAAATACAATTTTTCTCTCAAAAATGCGCAAATTACTAGCACATCAAATTTTTAATATAATTTTTACAAAAGAAACATTCTTTTTATATTAAAATTTCCTTTTACGCCATATACGTTAATACGGCAAACGGAAATTGTTCATACTATAGTTCTCGAAGGTCTTATAGGAAAAATTCAAACATCTTATTTTATTTAATGGATGTTACATCCTAAATGAAAATAAAAATCAACGTACATATTGGGGCAAAAGTTCGAAAAACAAAACTATATTTATATTCTTACTTTGTTAAGTATAAAGAGCTAACTGAAAATTCACGAATCGAATAAATCTATATTCTTGCGACTATTTTTCATGTGCGAACCAAAAAAACAAAATAGAATTAAAAATGTTTGTTATAATTTTCTTTTGTTATAAAGATATCAGACGGTCATTAAGTTACAATGATTGTGGATTTTCTTTTATCGATTAGCAGGTGGGATTGTAAGCAGACCTGACCGTATATTTAGTGCCAAATGGCTTTCAGCAAAAATTCAGGTACCAAAATTCTGTTACCAACTGGCACTGTCTAAACGGTCAAGTGCCAAATATCGCTTACTAAATATTTAAGTACCAAAAGGCACTTTCCAAACGATAAAGAATCAAATGGCACTCATTAAACATTGAGTTGCCAAAGAGTACTCTCCAAATGGCCAGTTACCAAATGACACTTTCGAGAAGGTTAAGTGTCCAATAGCACTCAATAAACGTTCAAGTGCCAAATGGTCAAAAATCGAATGGCACACTCATCGAGCATTTAGGGGTCAAACGGCACTGACCAAACGATTAAGTGCCAAATAGAACTCACCAAAAATTCAGGTGCCGAAAGATACTTTCCAAACGGTCAGGTACCAAACGGCACTAACCAAACATTCAAGTGCCGAATGACACTCAACATGTGTCAAAGGGCATTTTCCGAATGGTCGGTTACGAAATGACACTTTCCAGACGTTTAAGTGTCAAATGGCACTCGTCATACGTTCAAATGCCAAATGGTCAAAAACCGAATGTCACTCATCGAGGATTTTGGGGCCAAACCGCAGTTTCCAAACGATTAAATGCTGTTTGGTACCTAACCGTTTGGAAAGGTCCAAGCGGCTTTATAAATTATTATTCTTTAAAAATTTCTCTTGTAGTAGATCATATTCGAGATTTGTCAGATTTATCAACTTCAACCTTTGATTTCGACTGTGATTTGTAGGTAATATGAAAATTGAGAGCACATATAAAAAATAATCAAATAACATACTTTGAAAAATTAACTTTTGAATTTAACATAAAAGATAATAATAACAAAAAATAAATAAATAATAAATTTAAAATTTTGTAAGATTAATTCGCGAATTAAAGACTTTTTTTACCACTTTTCCACCACTTAAGGAGGTATTTTTTTAAAATTCGTTTTTCTTTATGCTCTTTATAGCGGGTAAAGTTAGAAAGTTTGCACTGTAAATCTTTTTCGTACATGTATCGTGGGCATTCTTTTGTGTTTATTTATTAAAAAAATTCTTGCTAAAGTCTAAATAACAAATACTCTAGTCAATTCAAAATTTTAACAGCATCATTGAATTGTTCAAAAATATATTACTATAAATATTGAATTAAGTCTAATCATTTTGAATTAAAGTACAAACACCTTTTGATGTGCTTACAATCGATGTCAAAAATATATAAGTCATTACCACAGAGAGTGTCACCCGACTTTTTTAACGTACACCTCCATCGCTTGCCTTTCTCTTTCTTCTGCACGTATACATATCTACGAGGCTCGCACAATGCGCCGAATACGCGCGTCCCGTTATATTTCCCACTGTCGCTTTCGGACCGCGCGCGCACCCACAAAAACACGCGAGCGCGGCCGAAAAAACGAGTAGAAGAAGAAGGAGGAATTGGCTTCTTCCGCTTGCGCGCGTGCATTAGCAAAAGTAAAAGTGAGCACGTCAAGCAGATGGACGCGGGAGGAATGTATACGTGCATTGTTTTCCTGAACGTTTTGTCGGATCATCGTGGAGTAGGACGTACGGATTAGGAGGAATATTGATGTTTTAACGAAGATTGACGAAGCGATGGAGAAAGATTACTTTTGCCTTTTATTTAATATGTGTATGTTAAAAGTGGATTACTCCATATATGTAAAATGAACATTTTTTATATCTACTTTTATATTTACCATTTAAATATCGTATTTTTTTTTCACCAAATGGTCTTAAAATTCTTTTTATACTACATGTATAAAAAAATCATAGTGCAACATGATATTATAATTGTACAATTTATTTTCCAACAATGGAACTTTGCCGAATAAATCTTTGAACCAAAATATGATATTCATATCTGAAAATTTTGCTAAATCAATGATCCTGGAAGTCCCAAACATGGTCTAAAAACCTGAGTTGAGATAAATCCTTATAATTTGGGCAAAATCTGTAGTACCCTGATGCAATTGTCTAATAAAACCCTCACACAACCCTCTTGAGGTTTTTTTGGGTTTTGTATTTACACCATTTTCCCAATAAGTTTATCAGTTTTTATCGGATTCTTCCCATTAGGTAGAGAGTTATTTCAAAATCTAATTCAAAGTACAAAAAATAATTTTTTATTTCAGCTTTTGAATAAATTAAATGCTTCAAAAAGTAACAAACCATCAAATATCAAGTAAACATTTTCTATTACTATTTAATTAATTGATTTTTACTGAATCAAACAAATATAAGCTTAATTTTTGCACTTTGAATTGGATTTTTAAATAGGCCATATTGTGAGTCCAGGACCAATTTAAAAAAATCGACGAAACATGAATCTTATATTTTAAATAAAAAAAACCAGTTTGCAGAATTCTGTTAAAATTTTTGACCCAAAGGTGGCGTATTCTCCTCGATAGTTTACTTACGCTACATAAAAATTCTTAATCATATCTCTTAGCAAATTTTGTATATTTCTTAAACTTTCCTTATTTTGTTCCAAATTATATTTTAATTAATATTAAATTTTGTAATGGTTTTTTTAAACTATAATATAACCATACCTAATGATTAAATAAGCGATTTTAAAGCAAATTTCTCTCTTATTGACAACAAAAAATTTGCTTTCTTTAAAAACTCGGTTAAATCTTTCTAAAAAGGTAAAAGTTTTTTAAAAATTTTAAAATGCTAGAGACTTTAAAATTTAGATAAGAATCAAAAAATTTATAAATTATTATTTCTTACATTATCATTACTATTATTTACATATATACATACCATTGAGCAAATGCGAAAACGATTCACTTTATTAAGTTATATATGAATCAGTGCAAGCAAAAAGGGCCCAAAGTCCATTTTTCGGTAAGATTGAGATAAGATCAGATTTATATAAAGAAAATGATGCTGCGTAACGTACGTTATAATATAAATAGAAAACAGCTAAAACCTATTACAAAAATCAAATTAATTCAGCTTTTTTCATTTTTCCAAAATTTATTTAAATGGACTTTTGGCCTCTTTTGCATGCACCGATTCATATAATTTACTAGTAAAAAATAGTATTGCTTTAATAAATTTAATTTTTTTGAAGGTTTAATTTTCAAAGTTGAAAAATTTCACAATTTACAAGTGCAGCTGGATATACCGAACATAAATATAAATTGAATTCTATACCAGATTTAACTTTCGAGTAAATTCAATTCACCTAAACACGTTTGCATGACAGAAAAAATCACCGCTAATCGCTTCTTCTAATCATTTATCAAACTTTCAACTGTTCACTCTCTATGCGAGATTACTTTTCTGGTCAGCCAACTCTACTACCATAGTCAAAAAAATCGTTTATTGTATACGCGTCTTACATCTGTAGACAACGGAGGAGGAGCGCAAGCGTGAAAGTTGTGCACTTTTACTGTTTTGCCAAGAAGGATCTTTATTTATCTTGTATGAACGTGAGCGGCAGTGTGCTTATATATACTAGTGAACGGGATTTTCGAAAATTTCGCTTACGTCCGAGTTCATCGAAGAATCTCAGTTTGTCGTCCGTATCGATGCCATTCACCAGGTTTAACTGCTGCTTCGGTGAATCTGTAACAGAAAACCATTTTTTATTGACACTTTAAATTAATACCATTACCATTTTAAAAGGAAGATCAATCGTTTTTTTAAAAATGTGAACACTTAAATTAGACAGAGACATCATATTATTAATTACTTATTATAAAGCAGCGTTTTGTAGAAATTTATAATTTTTAATACGTGAGCATGTTTCCTACGCAACAGTTGGAACCATTTCCAAAATGTGGAATAAATTAATAGATATTGACAAGAGAAAAGTTTGAAAAACAACAAACAGACACAAATATAGAATCCAACGTTTAATAAGATTTGAAATTTTTCCGTTTTAAACAAAAAGAATACTAAAAATGTTTATGTTGCAATTGATATTTTTACTGGGAAAAAACGGTATATAATAATTAAAGTAAATAAAGTAATCGATTTTTTAAATGTTAAATGATACTGATTTCAACCGTTGGGCAACCGTTGATGAAATATTTTGCCAAACGTGCATAAAGAGAATTGGCCAATAATTGGTAACCATTTTCTACCTGCGTTACAACTCTTAATTTGAAATTAAAAATTAATTGCCAACGAAAACAAAATTTTTGAACAATATGATATTAGTTTATTTACAAAAGTTCTTAATTATTATTTTTAAATGGAATCCATATAAATTTTAAATTAATTTTCGATATAATTCAAGTTATAAAATATTAAATAAATATGTGTTAAATATTACTAAACTTTTATAGCTCAGAAAGTTTTCTTCACATTATTTCACAAAACGTTTTTTTATGAGAACTATTGATATGTATAACACGTATTTATCTAGTTCTACATTAATAACTAAACTTGTATTGTAACTGAATCAAAATTTTTGATAACATTGTTTCGGTATTTTATCTTATAATAAAGAAAGTAAGTAGAACGAATCACAATCGGAATTTAAATCAGTTTTTACTTGCACGATTAAAAATCTGTTCATATTTAAACACTCATCATGTGTTTATATTTGGACGAGTGAAAATCAGAAACAGATATTGTGTGTAATGTTATTTCGTTAGTTAAAATTATTACTATATACATTGAATTTTATACAAAAACTACACAAATCGACTATTTACTTAAATGTGTATATTATTTGATAGTAATCGCATTTTTATGATAATTGGTATAAAAATTCTAAAATAACTAAAGTTTCTTAGGAATCAGGTTCCGAATCAATAGCAATTTTACAAAAATCAAAACTAAGTCACTATAAAGTAAAGCTGTAGAACTCATTTTCATATTTAACGATATAAATTAAAAGCACTGAGGCCTTATGACGATTAGAGTCGACAAAATTTACCAAAATCGACGAGATACTTGTCGTTCCTTCTGCCTCCAGCCGTATTTAGCACCATAAGCACAGTCGCCACCATCAGGGGCTTTACTAACTGGATCCTCATATCCTTTTTTATTCACTTAATCAGCACCTTGCCGTCGAAAAAGAAGGAAAAGAAGGAATAAATTGAAAAAAGAAGGAGAGAAAAAGAAAAAGAGAGAGAGAGGAGAAAGATAGAGAAAGAGAGAGAGAGAGAGAGAGAGAGAGAGAGAGAGAGAGAGAGAGAGAGAGAGAGAAAGAGAGAAAGAGAGAGAAAAGAGAAGACGACGGATCAATTGGTCATATCGGCTGGTCGCTCTCGTTTTCCCCCCCGCATGACGGCAGTTCTGTCCTCTTCCTTCCTCATGTATATAGCCAGGCGTACTGGAGGTGGCGGAGCGGATGTGGGACACGGAACCAGGCCACTGAAACAAGTGGAACACTCTTTAGCGCCCAAGGAGTCGTGGGTAAGAGCTCAAGAGAGTGGGAATGAGAGAGAAAGAGAGGCGAAACCACCATCACCGCTGCTCTCCCTCCGTATCTCTTTCTTTCTTTCTTTCTTTCTCTTTCTACATAGACTTCTCTTTTCATTCGTACGTCTCTCCGAATTTCTCATTTTCAAATTATTTAATTTCCTTTTATTAGCTTCAAATTTTTTTCTTTATTTGTCCTTAAGCGTACGTACACTCTCAATCTCTCTTGCTGACTTTTGGAGAAAGAGATAGCTTGAGTAAACAGTTTTAGCGCTGTGCGACGGGCGCTTTTATAGTTATTAGTGAAAGTCTCTTGCGGCTAAATCGTTGCGCGTAGTCGTGACGCGATGATTTTTCGTCGTCGTCCAGTTCATCTGCGAGTCTCAGCACGATAATGCGATTTTTCAGAGAAAGTCAAATACAGTCTCTTAATTTGCGGTTCTCCAAAGGCGATCGCAAATAATAATTGTGAGCTGATAAGTAGTGGCAGCGAGCCAGTCGCGATGCCTCGGTTTTATTGTGCGCGCGAGCGCAGCGGTATTAATTAATAAGAAGTATTAAACGAAATTAGCCGCCCCGTAATGAAAGGGAATGTAACTAGCAATCTCGTAAGTGTGTCATTATCAATCCAGAAATTTTATTTTTTTTCTTTTTTAACGTAAAATAACTATGTTTTTTTATTATTATTTTTTTATTTTAGTCAAATTTTATCAGTAGTTTGATTTTGATTGCAATTATTATTGCTTCAGTAAGGTTCGTGGAATCATGAAACTACTCATGATTTTGATAAAGGATTAGAAAATGTGTTCTAAACATAAATTCAGGCGAAGAAACCAATGCAAAATTAGTGTTACTTTGATACAAAGAATGAATTAGAAAGTGAAACTTGGTGCTTGGCTACTGTTACAATGTATATTTGCATTTTAGTGAGAAAGTCTTACGAAGCAATAGTACGTTATCTCGTAAACATTCAACGCAAGTTCTTGAACTTTTACGACAGACATTTAAAAGAAAGATTATCCCAACTTTTTTATTTAATATGTATTAGTTCAAAAAGCGTTAGTTTATCTTTGGCTTCAGTTTTACTTAAAATATATTATTTCCATTACATTTTCAACGAATTTTATCTGAATTTAAAATGTGAATAGCTAGGATGATATACTGCAAATATAACTCATATCGTTCAACGTTATTTATCATTCAATTGACGCTTATTAATTACCGATCTCTAGAAAACATTCAAAATTGTTCTTCACTTTTAGCAGCTCTCGTAGGAAATTGGCCACATTCTGGGCACAATTTTTGGTAAACGCAAGTTATCTAGAAATTGTATTCAAAATATTTTCAGAATTTTTTAATAAGTGTCATTCTAAAATTGTTTATCAGAAATTCTGCCAAGAATATGATCAATTTTCTACAAGGGAGCTTGATCTTCGATCAAAAACTAAACTAGAAACGTAACTACATATTTCAAACTTTCAGTCTTCCCAAACTACTCTTCAATGCTGTCAATTTAAAATAAAAGTAAAAAAAAAGCAGAAATATACTAAGAAACACTTATAATTGTCAGAAGAAAAAATTAGCAGGGCGTTAAAGACCAAGAAAGAAAACTTCCGATATTGCGAAATTTAGCGTGACATCAATCATCGATTACAAGTGCACGCTGCAGCGAAAGAATTGTACCGGCGCCTGTTTTTCCGTGCTGCGCGCACTGCATCACGCATCGCTAGTTCTCGGGCCAGTAGTGCTAGGAAAAGGCCTTGATCAAGGCCTTTATCGTTCTTTATGCCAGAGAGAAACGCCGCCACAGTACAGTTACGACGAGCGCGGGGAAACCTGATTTTGGATGTACTTTTTTTTCGGCTTTTCTCGCGTAAGTCTTTGTCGTTTTAAGACTGATTTGCTGACTATAAGCATCATTTGAAATGATGCAGGCTTGTGTTTGTGTCTGATGCGTTTTAATTAAATAATTAGTCTAAGTGTATACGTTAGCATATTTTTGCTTTGATTTTTGTTTTATTAATTTCTCAATAATAACTGATGATAAATAATCTCAGTATTTACACTGTTTTATTAATTTTTCTATTTTTAATTTTTATTTTGTTATTTAAGTAAATATTATTTGATTTTGTATTTTCTTTAACCAAATATTGATAGTACTAATTAAATTAAATATTAGAAATTAAAATTTATTAATACAACTGGTGTATTATTTATTAAAAAAAGAGCTGAATTTCACTGCTTTTTACTGGTTTAACGTAAAGTATAATATAATTTTTTGCGTTAATCAGTTTATATATTAATTTATATTTTTAATGAATAGTTTTTTAAAATAGCAAATCTACAAGTTCAATCCATTATCATTTTTGCTTTTTATTTGTAAATTTAGCTTAATCAATATTATTTAATGAAAAAATATCTCCTTCAGAACTTTGATAATTCGAATAGTCGCTATATTTACATCGCTTAAAGTAAAGTAATTCATTCAATATATTAGTTCAAGCCTAACATGCAATACTGTTGATTTATCATGCTATATGATATAATTTATCTTTCAATCTTATTTATAAACAAATGTAGTAATCTATAAATTGTGAAAAATCAGCCATTAATTTGGAAAGCTTCGAGAGGAAAACTTGGAAGACATTATATCCATAATTTTTCATTGTCCATAAACGTTGCCTTAGTTATGCTTTCTTAAACTTCAACCATTATAGTCTGTGAGTACATTAATTACAAATATTGCTTAACTAAAACTAAAATAATTAAATTTGCGAAAATTGTTCGAACAATTCATCTATCCAAATTCACAGATCTACAATTCATCAAATATTGCCATGAAATGCGCATCGGACAAAAACTAAAAATATTTTTTTCTATTTATATAAAAAGAAAATATACGTCTCTAACAATCTAAATGCGCTCAACTCGTATATTATTATGTGCGCACGTTTTCCCTCGCACTTTTGTCGCGATAATTACTTGTGCTTCATATAATCGGAACGCGAGTATGCGCGTACAGTCCCAATTATACTAGCAGGTCGACAGGGAAGCGAAAACTTCTTCCGTATACACGTACATATTTTATACATCTTTTATAATATCTTCGTATAGATTTTACTTTGACTTTCCTTTTGTGTTTTCTATGTCGCAAAGTATACGATCGCGGAGTAATTCTTTTTAAGGTTAATATCGTTAATAGTCTTTATGTTGTGAAATCGGTAACTGCAGCGCGAGAAACTACTTATAGCGATAAAGTAGCGGAATTATGAGCTTTTGATTTTTTTTGTGATCAATTAACGAATATATATTCATTTATAAGAGAAAATTGGTCTTAGTACAAAAAAGGTGAAAGTAGAAATTCATAATTTACAAAAAGAAAAAAAATTACTCATTTTATAAAAATAATTATTATAATGTTAAAATTATTCGGTTCTTTGTCATCAGATACAGCATCAAATTAAATGTGAAAGTTGCTTGAGTCATCAATAAAGTATAATGCTAAAATATTTTATTGGTTTTATTTTTTTAAGTTATACTTAAGTAATACATCTCGCTAAGTCGTATTACTTAAAATTGAATTACTGATGTGTAAGATAATTGTTTATTCGATAAATACAACTTAAAACTAAATTATTGCTTGATAATTATTAAAATTCCATAATTTTGAAATTATATACGAAGTTACCTTTATCATTGTAAATAGTTATTGTAATGTAAATGATAAAAGTTGTTGAATGCTTTAAATTTATTTACAGAAACTGTCTTCTTTCGACCTGGTACTGGATTTGGCAAATTATCTCCGTTTAAAGACATTTGTTTATATTTATTAATCATTTTTAACAAAGAAATTATTGTTCACTTAAGAGTCTACATTATCATTGTTATTTTCTTTATTTACAAGAAACATTACGAATCAAAAAGTAAAATATAACAAATAGTCATTTTAAGGCCACAATTATACAGTTTATCTTTCTTAAAGACGCAAAACTTCGATTCCATCAGTTATTCTTTCATCACAATTATTTTGAATTATTCTTAACAATGAAACCGATTTGCTTAAAATATAAATAGTCAAAAGATTTCTCAAATTAGCCTTTCCACTTCACATTTAATAATCTCTAATTATTCTCTACAATCATTAATGTCCATAAATACTCACCCTGTATCCTTGTCAACCGCCTAGCCAGCCTTCACAACACTCTGAACACTTGACTATCACAGCGTACTTACAGCCATAAGATCATTTAACTACCACTTGAATCACGAGTCTCCAGCACTCGCAGCGCGTATCGCATCTACACTCGGAGAACCGGCACGGGAACAGCGCGAAACGAATGATCGGACTCGCGGCTGACTACTGATGAGGCGCGACGAGAGTGAGGAGAGAAAAAGGCTCCGCGCGGCACTGACGCAGCTCTCTCTCTCTCTCTCTCTCTCTCTCTCTCTCTCTCTCTCTCTCTTTATCTCTCTCGTCGAAGACTCTTGCATGCCGCTCATTCTCACTTTTAACTAGGATAGGTCATAAGATTCGGGTCATAAAATTGTTTTTTGGGAGACCTTTTACTGCCTCTAAATACTCACATATGGCCCTGTATGACAGAAATTGTCGCTAACAGACTAATTATGTGCACCAATTTCTTTAAAAATAAATAAAATTATTTGGAAAATAAACAAAATATGCGAACTCACACTAATTACACATAGATGATACTATCTGCATTATTTGACCAGTTACACAGCTAGTTGTAATTAGAGAATGTTTTATTTTACTTCATAGTAATACTTGGGGTACGCAAAATTCTATTTTAATGATTGATAAATCTAACGTGTGTAAAATAACCTGAACATTATTACTAGAAGCCGAAAATTGCAACAAACTATACGTGGTCTACTTCCGATTCCGATCGCAATTCTGACGAAGAGAAATTGCAACGATGCGGGCAGCAGAATTGCGATATAATGATGGATGGGAAGTCCGTTTAGAAAATCACGAAAGATTCTTAAATCTAAGTAGCAGAATATATATATATATATATATATCTATATTATAAAGATATTTCGCCGTCGCCGCAGCCGTGTATAAGAATTTTTTTATCTCCGAAACTAGCCGTTATTCCGAGGGGTTTTACGATATTTTTCACTTTTTAACATTATTTTTCGATATTTTTACGATATTTTCCTCGATTAGACCTTGTTTTTTTGATATTTTGCGATATTTTTGCATAAATTAAAAATTATCCCTCTTTATCTCACAAACTAGCCGTTATTTTGAGAGATTTTACGATATTTTTTCACTTTTTTACGTTATTTTTCGATGTTTTTACGATTTTTGCCTCGATTTGACGTTGTTTTTTTGATATTTTGTTATATTTTTGCTTGATTTATGAGTTTTCCTCTCGATTTATTTGTTTTTCAAGATTCAAGAATGCGGGGTTGGCGTGCGAAACGTGCAGGGGGGAGCAAAGATATATATATATATATATATATACGGGGGGCTTCGCCCCCCTACGCGCTGAAAAAACGATGTTAAAAAATAAAAAAACAACCTGAGAAAGTGACAAAATAATGTAAAA
>UELX01005769.1:0-12697 GCA_900480035.1 Eupelmus urozonus | reverse complement strand
CAATAATGACGTGGAGAACTAAGTTTCTGTTAAAAAGTTTTTGTAATTAGGTTACTATTTGAATGATGTAATTAAATAAATTGTTGATAATTATGAAAAAAAAAGATTTTAGTAATAATAATGTTTTTTTTTATCCAAGTTTCAACGCTTTTGCCAATAAGAAGATTTATGTATGTATTCAAATAATCAAAAAGCATATAAAAAATATAAAAACCTTATCTTTGATAAAATCTCAAGCTTTTAATCTGGAAGGCTTTGCACTGCTTGTGAAAATGCAAATGTAAATGAATTTTTTAAAATAGAATACTAGAGTTTCTTTATCTTTATTTAATTGATACTACAGAATCAATTTTATAATAAGAATAAAGGTATTTAAGATAATTAAAAAAGTATGTTAATATGAGAGTAATAAATATTAGTAATAAAAATTCTTCACTATAATTAACAAAGAAAATTTCATAAAATATGGCAAGATAATAAAGTAATTGAATTATCTTAAAAAAAAAGAAAAAGTCGAAAAATAGCGTAGGCATATATGATAAAATTTGAAAAAAGTATTAATTAAATGCATATTAATAAAAAAAAAATAAACTAAAAGAATTTTTCTAGAAAAATTTTTTCAAAATAAATTTTGTATAATGGCGATAACTTGAAGACACGTTATGTCTTTATCTAAAAAAATGATGGTGAAGGGCAGTAATAATTATAATGATTTCAAATAAATATTGTAGAGAACAGTTGCAATTTTTACTGTACTGCTTCATCATTTGTTGGACTACTGTACTAGCTCGGTAATTTTTATGAAAAAATTCTTTTTATATTAGCTGACGAGTGATGTGTAAATAAAATAAAATTTGTTTGTGTTCATTGTATTTTCTAAAACAGCACAGTATTTTAATAAAAATTTTAACATTTTATCAATTAATACAATAATTTTTAATGTAGTTTTTGTTATATTAATGACTTGTTAACATTATTAGTAAAATTTCTATCATCCACGTACATATATGTATTATATGTAAAATTGCAAAGTAAATATTACATAACTATAAAGTTAATTATAATTATTTAATATTGTAAATAACATGTTTTACGAATCATTAATATGAAAAATATATTTTTGTTAATAATCATTTTGAGACTACAGATGTTACAGAATTTATGAGTTTATGAATTTACATATATTTTTATGTTTGTGATACTAGATAGATTGAGCATTACTTCATACCTGAAGGGCCTTATGTTCCAAAAAGAATATAGATAACAGATATTTTTTTTTTTGCTGATACATCTTTATGTACAGTCAAATCCGATTATCAAGGCTCACGCTTTGCTAAATATATTCCTCAGATTCCGGCTTAATCTTTCAGAGTCCCAAGGCGCAATCCTATGGGATTATAGCTACCAACTTCAATTAGAAATTTACTGTTCCCATCTCGTTTGAGATCGCAATAATGAGGCACGCGTTAGCACTGCATTAACATTCAACAACGTACTCATAATCATCTCTAAATATGTTACTTATTAATTTAACTTATTCTTTGTGTCCAGTATCACAGTCTTATTTATTGCTACTATATGTCTGCTTTTGTATTAGCCCTTGACCTAAATTATGACACTTAATTTTAACACCGTAGAAATGAATGCATGCGTATCAGCAAAGCAAAATTTAGGGCTGTAGCAAGTGTGATCGTCTCATGACCATCTGTAATAATACTCTTACTGCTATATCTTTTCATTTATTTTAAGTTTGAAATGGGCTAAGATCACAACCTCGACCGATCTGTTCTATAAAACTCAGCTACTGTGATCTTAGGCCCCATTTAATTCTGCCTTTAATCTTACATTTATTTAAGTTTTGACTGATAGTATTATTTAGAAGAGAGTCTGAGATCCGGGTCACAGATTTTGATGAAACTTTAAGATATGTTTTTAGATACTAAAACATGCACAAAGTCGCAAATACACGATCTAAAGTTTTAGAATACTCGAGTTATGGGCACTTGGATTCTTATTTTAAAGGAAAATTAAACTTTTACTCAAAATGTAAATAATTCAGTCTAGACAAATCCTAAATCAACTTTTAATAAATAATGTAAAACTAGAAGAAGCAATCTTCATTCTGACACTTTTTCCGAATAAAAAAATAATAATTAGAACCGAAATTATGTTTATTTAAAAATAAGCAACAAAGGTGCATCAAAGTCATCTAAACTTAACTTGAAACTTCAAACAAACATAACTTCGATTTTAATTATTATTTCTTTATTCTAAAAACGTTAAAATGAAAATTTATTTTTCTAGTATTAAGTTATTCGTCACAAGCTTATGCGAGGATTTTTCTAGACTTTGTTATTTACATTTTAAAATAAGAGTGTATTTTTCGAATATTCTTTAAAATAAAGAGATTTTAGATTGCGTAGTAGAATTGAGATTTCGTTCACGTTTTAGTACCTAATAACATATTCCAAAGTTTCATCAAGATCTATAATCAAGATTTTTGACCCTCTTCTGGTTTAAAATATACTTAAATACTATATTTACTTTTTAGTTTTAGATTTTGAGTTTATCTTCATTATCTGTAAAAGATAATCAAAAAAATTATCGTATCAAAATACTTGCTGCTTGTTATCAGAGATATATCTCACCAGACTTATGTTTACAAGTTCATTTTTAGGTAATAATTTTCCGATCCTTTCCGATCAGAAACTTGCTATTGCAATAGATAATAAAGTCCGTTTCAAACAATTAATACTTGTTAATTTTCTTTAATTTAAAATATAATGTTGTTATTATTTCATTATTTGTATTAAAAATGACAATAAAAAAAGAAGAAGAAGATAAGTACTCACTCCTGATGTAGTTGCTCACTTCTTAGTATAACTCTTACGTTTTACTAGTTTGCAGCAAGAGTAGAGAGTATATTTTAAATTTATAGCCATCACAATTATATTCCTATTTATTGTTTTCATGAATCAACTAACAAATATTACAGTTCAACTCGATTCCTCCGATCTCTGGCACAACTTTGAATACTAAAACATATCAATTTTTCAAAAACACAAAATATGCATTTGACCAGTTACATCTAGAAACCTCTAAAATAAAAAGCTTAAACTTTCTTTTATAATACTATAACGATTGTTCATCATTGAAATTAAATTTATATCAAATTTGACAACACAACCTTAATAATATAAAAAAATATAAAAACAACTTTCAATTTCATAATAACGGTAAGATAACTTTAAGATAATGTAGTGCGGAATTTGAAAAAATCGTTTTACACTAATTAGTGTCCTGATATATAATAATTTGCGTTGGCTATAAGATAAGGTATAATGACATTTTCAATATGTGCAATTTAAATTACCGTTTTCGAATATTTTCATTAATATTTGGAGCTTTCAAGTGAAATTTTCAAATATTTTTATCAATATGTGGAGGTATTTTTTTATTGATTGATATTCACAAGCATATTAGTTTATGTATATAATCGTATACATTTACTTTTTGGAAAAGGTCTTTTCTTACCTGCATTTTATAGTCCTCCTTTAATATTTTAAGGGTTGGTCAACGAAAGGATCTAGGGATGAGTCAGTCTGGATATAACAACAGCTAAATTGAAAATTCCATACCATCTAAAGTTTATTCAGATTCATCAAGTTCATTCATAATCAGATATTATTCACATATTTCACTGCAATAAATCTGCAATAACACTTAAATATTGTCTCATTATTATCACGCATTCCACGCGATTCCCAGTCGGATAGCTATTTTAAATTTCTAATGGGAATTCCTGGGAATAAAGATTAATTAAAATAAATCAAATTATTATAAAAAGTTTATTCATGGAAAACAAAATTTTTTTTATAAATGTCACATTCCAAACGCAAATAAACGATAATCACAACTGATTTATTTAAATTATATAGTAATTGGCGTAGGCTTTTCTTTACAATAAACAAAATACTTTACGCCGATAAACGATGTATGACTTCAACATTTTAAAAACGTGTAATAGACAGTACAAATTAATATACTTTCAAAACTTTAGCAATCAAGGCAGTTTTGAGCTTTGTGAGAAAGCTTATAGAATTTTATAGATTAATCGCAATTTTTTGTACAATAGATATTGAAATATAATTATTGCAATAAATTACTAAATAAAAACATTAATTCCTTTTCGAATAAACAGTCAAATCGCGTTGTTCGTTGTTAGCTTATATACCACTAAAGAGCCTAAAAAGCATCTTATATAACCAGCCTCATTTTTATCATATTCATTTTAATTATAAGTATACAAAAGCTAATATTATTCGTAACGTGTACAAAGGGAATATGTTTTGTATAACGCATAATTATAAATAATTATACTTAGTATAAGTTACCGAGTATTACAAATTTCATCTTCGTAACATTCAATCGCTAACTAGTTATTCAGCAATATAAAAAAAACGAGATTAACGCAATACAAGCTTATTGCTTCGCTAAGAAAATATTTTCTATAATCACAATTTTTCCTCCCACTTTACAATTTTAGACAGTGCGAGCAACACTCAGATTTATTCAACGTTGAACGAAATTTTGTTTTCTTATAACTTAAATCATATATTTGTCAATATACAAATTAGAATCCCTGCTTCACATTCTTCATTTGGTTGACTTCCACAATTCACAACATTAGACTAAACATTCATTTTTATGGTATATATTTGTTTATGTGTTTTTTAAATTATCTTATGCACAGCTAATAATATCATTGAAAAATAGCTGAATCAAGGATAAAAATTATCTTTTATTACCCTGCGTTTGAAAAATTGCTACTAAAAGTTTTGGAAAACTAGTTTAACAGTGACACGCAATTGTGTATGCATATGTTTCATGTGCGTACTTTTTTGTCATAATCATATTTTTAAGATTTAATAATAACCTTTAAAACTGTATCTGAAGTAGTTTAATACATAAACCTATTACGAATAAACATTATAAAGGTTTCCTTTTCAACATTTTTTATTAGAGTAACGAAATATTGATAAACTATGGAACCATTTGCTTTTAAAAGAACTTGTTTTCGTGGTTAATTGGTCTCTTATCTTTATTATATGTAATGTAATCCGAATAATGTGAATTGTAATGTGATTGATTATACTAAAGAAATCAACGCTATCTAAATTTGTTAACATGTCGAAGAAAACAAACAAATGATTGACATTACTTAAAACTAAATTTTAGTAAATAGAAAAATTAGCTGTTTTATTATATCAGTCCTCAGTCACGTTTATCATAATTGTTCTAAATCCAAAATTCTATCTCGGCATATGGGGCACAATTGACGTGCATCCTGCAAAAAAGAAATAGTTTTTAATATTCAAGTATTTCTTATAGCAGATTTTATTTTTATTTTTTATTTTTTTTTTAACTATAAGTACACCGAAAAAAATAATTTGCTAATTTAGCGATTTCAAGTAGGCAAAAACTCTGTTGATGTATAAAAAGGAAAACTCCGTAAAATATCGGAGAAACTCCTTTTTCGCTGAGTAAAGTAGCGAACGGTTTAAAAAGCAAAAATAGCTTTTAAGAAAAGGGGCGAATCCTGACATGATATTCGACAAAATTTCGGAGTTTTTCCGTTTTTTAAACAGGAAAATGACTTTAATATCTTCATAGCAATTTTAGCTCTGTTATAAAGGAAATTCTCCGATTTTAAACGGGGAAACTCCTTCTTCAGTCCAAAGCTAAAATTGTCCATAATTTTTCAGAAAATTTTCCCAGATTTTCGCTAATTTAACGAATTATTTTTTTCGGTGCATATGATATAGGTTGATTACCCCAGCTCCATTTATCCTCCATTTTTCAATGCAAATCTTGTGAAATACATGCATACACGGAACTATTCGGACTGCATTTTCACGTAGTTCCTTATTATCGGCATCTTCTAAACAAATCATACAACTTCGATCCTCTCTTCTGTTGGGCCGACTGAAATAAACATGTATAATTATTAAAACAGAAATTTAAAAGTGAAATGTTTTTGCAATCTTAAAATATTTAAATAAAACATTTGTAAAACAAGAGTTTTCCTGATAAATAAAAAGTCTTTTTAGCCAATTTTTCACAATTATATAAGTATATTTTTTAAACATAATAGCAAATTCTTAGTTATTGATTAAAAATATTTTTTAATATAGTAAAAATTTGAATCATGAAAATTAAAAAATAACATTAATTGGAAAAAATTATTAAATTTAAATGAATTTTAAATGACATTGTTATAGATTAATATTTCAAATTTAATGTTTCATTTTAAATTTGATTTTTTAAACTGGTATAAACTTCAATATTTACGACTACGACAATCACAAGCTATTAAAAAAAATCATAATTGATGAGAAAGTAATTATTAATTCTGTAGTAATATTGACTTAATAATATGTGCAAAACTTTGATGTTACTTTTTAAGAACATCATTTTGCATTTTCTAGAAGAAGATGTTAGAGTAATATTGATTTATCGTATACCTATAATAATTTATAATTATTAGAAGTAATAAATAAAATAAACGTGTTCCACTTACGTGGCAGACAAAAAATTATAATTATACATTTACACACATTTAAATAATAACATATTTAATCTAATTTGTTTTATAAATAAAGACATTTAAAATTTGTCTATGTCACACGGACATTGTTATTTAATGTAGTCCAAAAAATTAATTAATAACATAAAAAAAGTTTTTATCAAAAAATTGTTTATAAAAATATACAAATAATCCAAATTTTTGAAATTAAGTTAAATTTAATATTATGTATTCATAACAAATTTAATATTATTTATTAGAAATTTTCTCAGCTATTCTGACCAATGTCGATAAAGTCACTTGCTGCAATCAGAACTGTTGATCTCTGATCAATTGTATCTCTCATTCCCACATCTTCTTCAAACAGCGATTATAAATAGTCGCGTTCGCTTTATAATCAATCCGTGCGTAAAGCAACTCTAAAAGCAACGTTCAAGGCTCTATTTATTTTTAGCGTCTTTAGCATGACGAAAAATCTTGAGCTCATCCAACTCATTCGTATCGTGTCATAACAAAAAACCTAAATTTCGTCACTGCGAGTCATTTCATTCTTTGCCTTACGCGTACAAGTGTGTTAAACGTGTATTTAGAATTATATAATAATATTGTCAAATTTTTTCCTAATGTTATGTTTATAATATTAAAAAGGATTTAATGAAAATAAATAACAAATCCTCAGCAAAAAAAACTGAAATAAAACAAGTAACAATTATATAAAAATACTGCAAAATATATCGATTTGCATTGCGATTTTCTCGCTCTTAATTCAAAGTTACGCGATGCAGTAATAACTAGGCAAAGTCAAATACTTTCGACCCAATTTATCCTCACTTATCAAATAATTACAAATTAAAAAAACAAAAATCTTACGAATTAGGCGGCGACGTCGAATATGTCCTATTAGAGTCAGTGCGGTTACTGTTTCGGGATCTTCGGTTAGTCTGGCCCATACCTGCCCCCGTTTCTGGGGTGCTCGCAAAGAAATAATAAAGTACTGCCCCCAGACCGACGCCGACCACCAGCATCACCGCCAACCCAGGATGCGTCATCTTGCTGGATTTTTATCACCTGGGCTCGAGAAACAAAATGACGTCTACTCAGGCCGCTTCTTATTTTTACTCAGTCCTGGGAAATCTGGAAAATTAATGGGAAATATTGTGATATACTGAATTTATTGACTATATCAGTGCGGTAATTAATTTGTGATTTTCATAGCGCAACCATTTTGTTGTATATTTATTTATCGAAGTCTATGACTCATATGATACTTAAAAACAAAATCATTTTTTTTAAAATCTTCATTTATATAAATCAGCAAAATGCTTCCTGAAGCAAAGTAAGAAACAAACCTTCAATTTATTTATTGTTATCTTTTTCTTTTTAGTTTCCTCAAACAAATTCGTAAACAAACACAGGCAAGATAAAATTTAACCGATGAGACCACGTCTACTTCACTCATTTGTCAAGAAATATTAAAAAACAGTGGTTGGAATATTTTTTCATACTAAGTTTTTGTTATCAACCGGCGCTACAATATACAATATAAACACCGTTACTCCAAAACTCTAATCTACCGTCTCCCAACAAACCTAGCTCCATTCATTGGTAACCACTTAAACTTCATCAAAAATCCAAAAATAAAACCTCAAACAAAGCGCACTAT
Source organism: Eupelmus urozonus (assembly GCA_900480035.1). Lineage (NCBI taxonomy): Eukaryota > Metazoa > Arthropoda > Insecta > Hymenoptera > Eupelmidae > Eupelmus > Eupelmus urozonus. The sequence continues at coordinate 4,448 of UELX01005769.1, read as the reverse complement.
TTACAAATAAAATCATAAACCATCCCCTCATTAAAACCCATGACACGCAAACCGTTGCCAAGCGGCTACCAGTGCGCATTCCACCGCAAAACAATCCAGCAGCGCCGTCCCATTCATCAAGCATTTTTTAATTTCCCATCGCGCCAAACCATAAACCCAAAACAACAATTCCTGAACCGCGTTTCCCAACCTTCCAAAACATTGTCTATCACCACCTTAAAATCATCTACATCTACAGAGCATTCGACAACTAATACACCACGCGCGCTCGTAAAATCTATACCCACGGCATCTGCACGGCGTTACATCGTGCATTATCCAAAGGCCCGCCGAGCAACACCTCCACGACAACACGTAGTCAGCATCTCTTTTAGACGCTCGCGTCAACCCGAACCATCACTTCCCGTCGCGCGCACGCATTTTATTATTATTTACTTACGATCCACGTATATATGCGGAGCGCGGGACAGAGAAGGAGAGAGTGCATCGGTCGGTGCGTCGCACTCAGAAGAGTCGACTTTCCCCCCTCTCGGTCCCCGCGTGCACTCCGACACTTCTCCTCTGCTCCGAAACGAAGCGTTGCACTGTATGTATTCACTTGATTATTAGCCGTATTTACGAAGACGACGGGGCTTTCTGATCACGTCGCTACCTTCTGCTGACCCGGTGCTGCTTCCCCGCTGATGCCAGTCTGCCCCGACGACGAGTCGAGTGCGCGACACTGTTGGGATGTGTGTATATACCTGTGTGTATATAATACGGCGGGCCGCACGCAAACAACAGCTGCGCAGCTGAGCGCGAGCGTCCCCCGACTGCGGGAATTGATGGCTTTGACGGTCAGGGGACGCCCCGGTCTGTGTAGGATTTTTCGGAGCGAGTTTGGAGGTTGGCAGTGCTGGATGCTGGTGGTTGGTACGGCTGAGCTGAGCGTTTGAAATTGTTTGAAAATTAAAGGGTTTTGGTTTTTGGAGTGGAGGGATTGTTTTTTGGGCGGAGGATTGCGAGAAGAGTGAGGGGTTATTTTTAGGTGAGTTATTAATGTTTCTCTGAAAGTTGTATACTTTTAGGTTTTTAAGAATAGATGTTTGTTATTTTTTGAGGGATAGTATTCAGTCTTCCTCTTATATAAGTCTTAAGATTAATAAGACTGAAATCGCTTGGTTACATTCACTCATAAATTATCAGATCACAATATTTTTTTTATACGTTTGATAAACTTATGATTGATCAGCTTATTTTATTTAAACACGTCTGCAATTCTACGATTATAAGTTACTCAAAATGTCTGGTATAATAAAACTGAAATAATATTTTTCTAAAACTATACATTTGTTATAGAAAGTATATAGTTTTTAGTTTGCTAAACATTTTTTAAGTAAAGAGTCTGACTTATCTAACAAATATCGATTGTTGAAGTTCAATCGATATTTGTTAGATAAGTCAGAAACCAACATTATCGTTCACTATATGTATATGTATTTGTCTCTAAGCTAGAGTAGTCGATAAAGTCGTTTTCTAACAACAAACAAAATTGTAATTTTAATATAGTTTATGAAAATAGAAAAACATTAAATTAAATATTAAATACATAACAAAAATAGAAGTATTAAAGAAATTGGTCTTGAGAAATAAAGTATTAAAGAAACTATGTTAGATTAGTAAAATAAAAATTTTTTTCATTGTAGTTTATAAATAATTTATTCAATAAACAACAGTAAATCAATATTTATTATGTATATAAATACATATTATAACATCGTAATAATTTTGTTGTTTTACAATTTTCGTGCTAATTTTTAGGATGAAATAAAGCGATTATGCTGTTTATAAATGATTAATAATAATATTAATACAAGGAATCGAAGAAATTAAACAAAAGACAAAAATGAATTAAGGGGATTCCTAACTTTCTTTTTGCCGATTAGAATATTGATTTGACATTTTGCACAAAGAAAGAATGTGTTATTATGAAGGTCAACGACTTTAATAGTCAAAAACTAGCTTAGACGAAAATGATTGAGTTAAGAAGTTCGTTAATAAAGATTATCTTTTTTTTTTGATATTACTGTTTTTAATGTATAATATTTACAGATGTGCCACAATAATTATTGAGCGCTTTTAAAATTTTATTTATAAATTTGGTCAATCCAAAATATTTAACCAAAAATTGATTTTCCAAAAACACTCAGTTAACATTTAACATATATGTAAATTAAGTATTGCAAAAAAATGACTTCTTTGAAGTTAAATTAAAATTCGCTAAATAAAAGTAAAAATTAAATTATGTATTATTACGTAAAAGATATTATTCAAAATTCAATCTTTAAAAGAATCAAAACGTTTAAGCAAAGTCTCCTTCTACCTTTAATAAATTATTTATCTTATCATATACACAATTCGTTGAGTATTCGCATTACTGCTTAGTGCTAAAAAGTACATAGGCAATCTTTGAGTTTCCTTTAAGTTATTTTTGTGACAAAATGCTTTTTTATCAGTAAAACTATCATCTCATAATTATTAATTACGACACATTCAACTATCAACATTATTGAATGAAAATTTGATCTTCTTAGAAGATAATGAATATTATCACGCTATATGCACTTACACGAAGTCAAAGAATCATTTTTTGTACAATTTTATAAAGCACACATTTACATATTTACTAAGCTGAAAAAACTTTAATTGAATAATTTATGAAAATAAAATAAAGTTAAACCATCACAGCATTGTAGTTTTTAAATATGACTAGATGTTATAGAAGTTAGCAATACTTATATTTTAACATAATTTTTTAAGGTAATTAAAATATCTTTTCAAAGTAATAACTTTTGGATAAAATTTTCAAATTCCAAGTTTTCTATTATTTCAACTACTTAATTCATAAACTAACAAAAAATATCAACAAAAACCTTGACATTATTTACTTGAGAAAGATTATAAATTCATATAAATAACGGCATTTGAATTACCATAATATAAATAAGTTTTTACTAAAAATAAAAAACAATTATATTTTAAGTACATACACATACTTTGATTAATAAAATAAAAATAAAATTCGTAAAAACAATAACATAGTTAAATAAAATGTATAAAAATGATAAAATTATTTAAATACAAAATCTCAGTGTCAGAAATTCTCAGCTCCATCAACGATAATGAAATTCTTTTTGATCTAGTTTAGACAGGACAAGGAGCTAGCCGAGTTGACCGGGGTCAACGTCACTGAAGACGTGATGGACCTGTCGGTCAGCTGATCCGCTGATTGCATCGCCGGCATCCGCTGCTTGATCAGCATCTGCCGGAGCGACTGGCACTCCTCGCGCAGCGTTACCACTTGCGCCCGCAATAGCGCGTTCTCGTGTTCAAGCATTGTGGCTCGCAAGGCAATCTTGAATAAAAGAAAATTGTATAAAATTTTATAAATTTGAATATATATAATAGCGAAATAAGTGTTTAATTGACATTTTGGTTTAAATTACATTTAGATAAATGAAGTAGTGTTGTTGGTAATTATTGGTAAAAAATTGTATTAACAAAAAACAAAATATTAATACATATAATAATATGATTAATTATTTAAAAATATATAATAATAAAATAGATTATATTATTATGGTAACATACTATGTAATGCATATTATATTATACAATAATATAATCTATTATATTTTTACAATCCTTTACTGCACATAATACGTCCATTAATTTATAATATGTAGTTTAAAAAATAAATTCTTCTATTTTATTAAACGAAACAAAATATAGAATTTTAAATTAAATAATTGTCAAACAATATTAATTTTGAGTTTCTTTTATAAATATATGCCATAAGAAAAGAAAATATTTTTTAAATAATATTTTATCTATTTTTATCGCTTAAAAGTAGAATGATACAAAAGTAAAATGAACGTTAAAAAGAGCGATTTTATTTACTCCAAGTAAACAAACATGGTATTAAATTAAGAAAAATATAATTCAATATCTTATATTATTAATTATATAATATTTTTATCTAAAAAAACAATTTCAAAACTATTTGCCTTACATGATCTTCCCTAATCTTACGAGCATCTCGTGATTTTTTCGCTGCTTGATTGTTACGTTTTCGTCTTTCATAATATTTATCATCTTTTTGCTCATCAGGAATTGGTTTTTTTTCACTTCTAGGCCTTCTTGATTGATGCATACTCGAAATTACAGCATTTTCAATAATGTTACGACTCATTGCTGCAGCTACAATAAAACATATATTCGTAACAAAAATTATTATTTTTAAAAACATGGTTTTACTTTTTGCAAAAGTCAGTATGTTTTTATTAAAATTCACTGTAGGGTCATTTTGCATCTAAAATTTGTAATAAATGGCAAAAAAATTGCCCCGGGTGAGGATCGAACTCACGACCTTAAGATTATGAGACTTACGCGCTGCCTACTGCGCTACC
>UELX01005768.1:0-12699 GCA_900480035.1 Eupelmus urozonus | reverse complement strand
GTGATAAAAAGTTGCTAAAACAATAATATGATTTAGAAATGAATTACTTTACGAAGAAATGTCTTTTATATGACATTTTATATACTTCAGAAATTACGATTTATTTTAATAAGATAATAACTTATAAAACTTTTAAATTATTATAATAACTAAACAATAAAGCAGAGAAATATTTGATCCAGCTAAGTATACAGTAATCAGAACTAACGCATACAAATTATTATTGATATGACTGTACATGCACACAACATAAGTAGAATATCTTGCAGAAAGCCAGCGTTAAAAGACTAAATACAGACTAAAGCCTTAAAATTAGGTAAAAGTATATAAAAAAAGGCTCATACGTTATATACCTGCTTGACGTGTACAAGTCCGTCCTGGCTGTGCTTCCTTTTCTTCGGCGCGGACTGTAACGACGTGTAAAGCGTCGTGATGCCAGCCTGATTAGCCCCATTGTGTTGCTGCTGCTGTTGCTGCTCGTGTGGCAAGGGTAACAGCGGCGCTGCTAACTGTTGCTGAGGCTGAGCTTGTTGCTGCTGCTGAGGCGCTGCCGGAAGAACCTGAGGAGCTGCGCTCGTTAGCAGAGGTGTGAGTACAGGGTGAGATAGGAGCAATTCTTGAGAGCCGTTCAGCCCCCGGGGAGAAGGAGGTAAGAGAGCCGCTGGCGCGTAGGCGGCCGCGCCGTTGACCTGGTGATGCTGTTGTAGCAGTACTTCGGTTGGCAAGTTGCCTTTTTGATCTGTATTTGTGAAATAAAGATTGCTATTTATTGTTAATTTTCTTGTAGATTGTTTACAATTTTGTTTATGTCTTATTTGAAGATAAGACACTTGCATTGTTACTTGGTTGATAAAAATTTAATATACAAAATTATTGGAATAATGATTAAGAGTTACTCATTTTCTAAGTATTTCTTTTTAATTCGAAATAAATGGTATTACATGTCGACCAGATTATTAATTCTTAAATAATAAAAAATTAATTTAAAAAATTGCAATATTTTGAAATTGGTTTTTAAGAATTATTCATATTACACTTTTTATCGTCTCCTTTCTTTATATAACGTCAAAATTATTGTTAAGAATTGTGAAAGATTAATTGTTTTAAACTTACGTGGCGAATGTACATGGCGAGCTTCGTGATGTCCAGGTGGCGAGTACGGAGGTTCACTGCCGCTGTCTGGTGGACTGTCTGGTAAGCCGTGTCTGTAAATCATTTTTTATAGTAACCATTATTGAGTGATTTATTTTAGGAGATAAATTTAAAGATTTATTGTAATAGCCGTATTTAAATTAATTATTCATACAAAGAAATCGTTTTCGGTCTTGTATTAATTAATTTTTGTTTTAATTTTAAAAAAACATACAATTATTTATTATTAAATATATTATAAATAAGTCGAATATTATTCTATACGCCTAAAAATCATGGATATACAGTGTCTTGGATTAAAAGTGTTTAAAAAACAACGAAGCAGTCGGGATTAATTTATAATTTCCACTGCAGGGACTCGATGTTAAAGTAGATAGAACCCGTTTGTAAAGTGTAGCGCACTCTTCTCTGTTTGCCTACCCGCATCTCCCCAACGTCAGTTCTATCCCGATCTTCACCGAGAGTTAGGGTTGAGTTTACAACATAACTTATTAGTACTTCACTTTGTCTTATAAATACTGTATAATATTTCAAAAACATAGAAAACTTTGTTTAAATATGTCGAAAATGTAGAAAACTAAAATAATATTTTCTTATTTGTACTTTCACAAAAACTTATTAAATCTAACAAGACAAAAATGTGTTACTGTTCATACACTTTTTGAAAAACGAAGAATTCTTTTTAAAAATTTACAGGTCTATATTCCGAAAGATTTATCAGATCTTTTCTTCAGGATTATGTAAAAATTTTAATTAAAATATGTAATAATTACATAAACCAACACAACTAGTTAATACGTATTTTAATTAAAATGTTTACATAATCATGAAGAGAGAATTTGATAACTATCCCAAAAATAGACTTGTAAACTTTTAATAAAGATTCTTCATTCGTCAAAATCTAACAGTCTCAAGTTAATAAAGAAGTTGCTATTCCCCTAGAAATTAGTAATCATATTTAAAATTTCATATTGGTTCCATATGGGCTTTTTCAGTATTGCGCCGGTTTTTTTTCTATCAACGCTTCCAGACGGAATCAACAACGTGCACTCTCAAGCGGATACGGGTAAGAGCAAGCGAAAAGCTCTCCTCCCACTCGTAACGGATATGCGCTTTATAAAGTCCTCAGCAAACGTCAGCAACGGCGCATGCGTAGGTTAAACACTTTGCCTTCCCTTTTCATATAAAAACCTTGACAACGTAAAATGTCAACTCAACTGGACTCTTTTCCTCTTAGTAGAGACTTCATCGTGAGAATAATAATCTTTATGCAACATCTACGTAATTTAGCTAGCATCTACAATAGGCACGCGGTGTAATACATGCAGACAAATCACCATTGCTACGTTAAGGCACCGACACTCAGCTAGCATACTTAAGCATACACTCAACGAATAGACCAATAAATTGAACTATGTAGTTTCAACGAACTATACAGGAAAAATTTTTTATAAATAAATAGCTCTAGATTGAACAGGGAAAAACTCCTTTAACAATGAGGAGAAACTTCTCTTCGAATAATTGTTTATTCTGAAACAATAAATTTGCCCGGATATAAGAAAAACTTATTTGAAGAAGAGTTGCTCCGAAGATTTGAGTAGTTTTTTCTTATTTAAGCTAAAGATTTAGGAATTTTAACAAAAAAATTTTGCCGCGTAGAGATACTTATTGCTATATTCAAGACAAGTCATCGCCATTTTGGTACTTCTAACTACATGTAGACCAGGATGTCATAAAATACCCCTGGATGAGCCGATCACGAAGACACATCAAGTTTCTTCAGACATCCAGCTCAGCATCCAGATTCCAGGGCAGCGGGCAGTAAAATTCATAAGAGCTACATATATTATACGAAAACTCAGTTCATATTCATGCATTAAGCATGGCCATAAATCAGATTAGAATAAGGTGTTTGAAAGAAAGCAAGAATCAAATACTTAGAAAAGGTTTAACAACTTCGAATAAGTGAAGCAAACATCAGAGCAGTCTAGCATGTAGTTCTAGTAGACCAAACCTCGAAGTCTGATTTAAAAAAAGAAGAAAAATCTCAAAGAACAATTTCAACGGCGATGAACTTTATCTCGATCATTGCAAGTATAGAAAAGACCTCTTGGAAAGGAAAGTGCAAGTAGCCGACTGCACTTACCGCTAAGAAGCAAGTGAAAAATTTCGACGAAGCTCGTTTGTTTGCTTATATTTATTATAAGCTTCTTTCAGATACACTCGACAATTTAACTTCATTTAGTAATATTCAACAGTTAGAACCATGTTTGGTTCCACTGCCTTTAAGCTGTAATATGTTAGCGAAGTCACAGTAGAAAATTTGTATAGATATTTCTCTTCATAGACTACGAAACCGTTCATTCAATAACATTCCGACAGACAGTTTTCAACACAGTGCATCAACTCACACTTGATCTACGTGAGTACGCGCTTAATGCAACGGAAAACAACCCAAATTATCACGACAGAGTTTAACAACCGTAAGAGATTTTAGATCATCACCTTCAAATTTTGATTCGCTCATAAAAGAAAAAAATGATAAGTGTACTAACATCTGAAGTTGATAAATATTGCCTCACATATTGTATAGACTGATTTACGTGTTAGGCAGGAGCTTTCCTGCTGCCTCTCCAAGAGTTTTAGAATGGATCAAAACTGAGAATTTGAATCACAGTTGTTTAAATCTCTTAGTTGATAGTCTGATATCAAATCCTGAAGCATATCACCAGGATGACCGACGGACAATGGGGAATAGGGAAGTATAGAAAGCAAACCATCTATAATTGGAAAGTCAAGTTAGTCTATGGAAAGTCCTTGCGCCTAATAGGATAATTTCTCAAAGATCCAAGCACAATCAATTCCAGGGACAACAGAAGAATACCAGTTAGTAAAGCAACATACTTAGATTATACATGCAATGATCGTATTGCCCTGCCGAGGATACATTATCTTAATTGCATTCGATTAGGGAAACTCTTTTGGTTGAATGGACATATATTTAACATTTGGACTGATTCTGCAATACTTACGTCAAAATAATTAAAATATATAAAAAACGATTAAAGAAAAATTGCCTGTACACAAATTTAAGTTCTAAATTACTATTATCATAAACCACATTATTTTTGTACTTGTATTTATATTATTTAAGTAATAAATTGATTTTATAAAAATTCTTTTCGTTTTGGCATTAAAACTAACTTTATTGTATTACCATTCGTTTTGATACTATTTGATGACTTGAGATTTATTGTTTTGAAGAAGGCCATGCCTGATTATTTTCGTCTTTGCAAGATCAATTGTAGTAGGAAATTAGAGAAAGGTTCTTAAAATAATAAAGAGAAAATGAATGTTTGCGAATCCTATAATAGTATATACGATTCATGGAAGTAAAGCCGTAGTTTACTCGCATGAGTGGATTTTCTGTCAGATCGAATAAAGGTTAGTAGTCAACTGAGGAAATAATTGACTTTACTTTAGAGATGCATATAATGTTCTATTTCTGCCTTAACTATAAATTCACTCATTAAAATTAAATTAAACTTGTTTCATTCCATTTTTTTGTTCAATATTAAAATTAAAATTTGTGGAAATAAAGAATTAAGGAAAATCAAATGCTACTTTTATCCCGCTTTTTAGGTAAATAATGTGGGCCTTTACGCGTGAGTCCGGAATATGATAATTTTATTTGTTGTAAAAAACACCTTCAACAAACGTATTTTTTACAATTGAACATTTTGTATTTTATGTAACTTTTACTTAAGAAAACAGAATGTACTTTTAAAAAATACTTTCTACATCGTGTATAAATAATAAATGGTTGTTAATCTAAAGAATCAGTTATTGAATACAAAAAACTCGAGAAATTAATAAGTAAACATTGGTATTTCAGTGATCGTATAAGTTATAGTGTATGTGATAAAGATTTTCTGCATTGTACGGTGTGAAAGTATGTCGTATGTGGCGGTTCAGTTAGTGAGTAATGGTAAAGTCAAGGCGACCTATGCATAAGTCAGTATTCTGTTTGCCGCTAGCCGAGATTTAGGGCAATTAAAGCGAAGAGTAAAAGGAACGTTCGAACAGTTTGCAGATTTGTTCTAAGTGAATGGTGTATACCTAGAACTAGTAATACTCGCTTTGCTAATGCAACAGTAGAATGTTAAAAGGCATCCAAATCGTCGGAAGGTACGTGCATACACGGACACAATAATTACAGAGCAGTAAAACTGTGTAAATTACTTAAATATTATTTTGAAATACAAGTATTATAATAACAATCATGCAGGTAAAAATTTAAAACTTTTAAATATCGATTCCGACAATCAATACTATATTCTCTCATACAATAAATACCTAACAGGCCACGAAATTACTAAAGTATACTTGAAAAAAATATTAAAATTTATACTCTATTATAAATGGGCACAATAAAAAATCGATGAAAACATCTTTTTTAATGCATCAGAAACGGTAAATTTCATTGTCATATTATTACAATAACGTTGTAAATTTTATTCCAAGCATATCATCATGTATGATAATGTATTAAAAAGAACATATGTTAATAGATAATTGCGTACGTTAATAGTAAGATTGCCGATATCTAATTATAGAATAATGCGATGAAAATATGCATACTATTAATTACTAAACATCTTATTACGTTGAAATGTTTTCAACAGGAAGATTTGCTATTTTCTGAAGAATTGTCATAATAATACTTACATTTATATTTGACTTATTTAAAATAATATCTTTTAATCTCTGTTTATATTAATAAAAGATTAATTTAAACATTAGAGCCTAAGATTCAAGCGAAATGAAAGAAACAAACTGAACAGTACACAAGTGGGCTTTTACTCACGGGAGCACATAAGATTGCGGGTCCTTGTAACTAACTCCTGGAGGCACAGAGCCGGCGCCGCCGCAGGTGGTCGTCGTTACCGCGTGGCTTTGAGTAATCGGCGAGGGCAGCCGAGGCGGAAGCTGCTGCTGCTGGCTCGTTTGATTAGTCTGAGGCTGTTGCTGCTCCACGCGGCTCGTCGGGGGGCTACTCTCATTGTGGGCAAGGGTGTCCGAGAAGTATCTGAAAGTGTTTAGAGGCAACCATCGAATTAATACAAACGCGTTTTTGTTTGCGATAGTATAAATAAAATTTATTTTGATGTTAATGTAAAATAAGTTTTATATATTTCTGTTGCAATTATTTCTGTACCGAGTGAAAAATAAGGGAAATTTGTTAAATTTCAATGTAATCTATTTCTAACTTTATGTATTGTAAATTATAGAGAAATATGTCCTTATTGTGGCTATAAATTAATTAATATGGTACTGAAAGAATTGATTGATGAAATTATTTGGTGAAGTATTTCGAGCTTTTAAAACTTAAAATACTGAATTGCTAAATAAATTAGAGAATAATTGTAGCTTCAAGAAGTTTATAACTTCTAAGAAACGTTAAAAGTAAGCTTACGGTAAGAGCATTTAATAAAAAATCAAATGTGTATTCTAAAGACCTTCAGACATTTAAATGAATGACGCAAATTGTCTACTTGAAAGATTTTCATGATGGTTAAAAGTCTCTAAAATGCTAATTAATGTTATTTTTATTTACTATTTTCTTATATATAATCTCATGTACATACATATGTTTTTTGAATATTCCTTTCACTTTTAAACAGGAACTGATAAATATTATCGAGTTCTCTATAACTTAGTCACCGATACACACCAAGTCACTGATTAGAACATTCAGAGATGCTCATTTGAATTATTCAACAAAATAAAATTCTTATATTAAATAATAAATAGCTCGTTTTTTCAATATATTTAAGAATATGGTGTCAAAGATAAAAAACGTATCAACAAGAAATGAGTTGATATTACTAATTATTAAGTAAAAATTTATAATAAATGTGAAACTATTTTTCTCGATTTCTGGTTTTTCAGTTCAGTTTTCGCGCAACTCGCGAGTGTCGCGCACAAGCGCTGTAAACACACATGCACTGCGCGGCGGCTCGCGCGTGAGCCAGGCACGCGGGGCTCACAAAACAAAGATAACACTATCACCTATATAACCACCGCATTTTTTTCTCACCCACACAGTATCCACAGCATGGGTAATTCATTGCTAATGTCGCAGATTTTTCGCGTCGATTATCGGTAGAAGCATCGTTCTCAGCAAAGCTACGATGAAATCAAAAGGAAATAATACTATGGGTACATTTTTACAAGTTTGATTATCTGTAACTAATTTTTTTGTACTACTTATTTAGTAAAGAAAGTCTGTTAATAAGGGTGGGAGAGTTTTATCATATTTGTCCCACGAAAAATATAAATAAATTGCAACTAATAGAGATTAAAAACTTTTAAAAAATAGAAACGTAATTTTACAATAAAAAATAACTACGAAAATCAAATCTGACCATCCTTACTTAAGTCAATTTAATAACGGAATTGACAGACTCGGACAATTTAGTCGTTGATCTACTATTCGGGTCATACTTGAATACGTCAATAGATCTCAAGCGAATTAATCAATTAGCCTATTACCGTTGATATTTACGGCACCGCTGCAACGCGAAGAGAAAAACCCGCGAGGAAAAGGCACTGAAATTTACACAGAGTTAAATCCAAAGTTAAAATACAAAGAGTCCGCCGAGATTTTTTTCATCGTGAATACATACAGTGTTATTCGAGAGCACAAGCCTCATAATGCTCGCACGTCGACGAAGAATTGCATAGCGACATGTGTATACAGCGACGTTAATGCAATGGGCAGTGATTCCATCAATTTCATCGTAGCCTCCTTCTCTCTCTCTCTCTCTTACTCGCTCTCTCACTCGCTAGTCGGTGTCATTATATCATTATATACTTCTACATTATGTGTCTCGTTCCGCATGCTACACAAACACACGACTTTTTGACTGGACGCGGCGCGTCGGGCAGCCAACGCACGTCTAAAAATGACTCGTTCCCTGCACTTGTGCGTCAACGGTTCAAAATAATGCTAATTTTTTCTTTATTTTTTATTTTTCTGACTAAAAGCTCTGATTCAGAATTTTTCGGGAAATTTTATTGAGATAAAAATAAATATATAAATAATAATTTGAATACCAAAGAATTTTTATCAACAGTATACTAGATTTTCAGTATTGAACATAATAGTTAACGAGTAGATTAGTTTATTGAAATGAGATAAAATATTTTAATTTTCTTAATATTCGTAGATTTAAAACCTGAAAGGAACTTCTCGTATTATTATACACAAGAAAACATTAAGGATATTTCATGATGAGATTTACGTTGATAATATAAGGACAGCTGAAAAATTAATCACTCTTGTAATTACATTTAAATCTCAGTTTTTCTAATGGAACTTTACTTATAATCAATCGTATCTTGATTAGCTTCACTACGAGGAACAAGTAACAGTTCGTTTTTCAAAGTCGTATCTCTAAACTTGAATCAAAGCTTGAAAATCAGTTCTTAGTTTTCTTGAAATTGAATAAATTTATCTTGCGCATTTTAATTAGTAATTTTAATCAATTTCATACGAGAAGCCACGAATTTTTTTTCCTTTTAGGAAGTCGGAAACGGTTTTTATACTAATTCAATATATTGCAACTAATTATGTTAAGTAGTTTCCGTAATCCAACTCCTATCACGTTATTGCAGAAGAAATGAAAAAAAAATTCACATTGATTTGAAAAAAAAAATAATTAGTTAATGATCTACAAGTACGTTGATTAATTAATATGTATTTTAGTTAATGTACTTACGTGGCGGGTTGTTCACTGTCACTGTTGATAAAATCCTCTAACTGAGAAAAATCAAGCGCCTCATTATCTATCCCTCCGACGAAGTCACCCCGCCCTGCAACAAAAATTATATTGGTTAATAAAATCTTAGAAGTTACTTTTAAAATAAAAATAATTTCAGTTACATAAAATGAACAAACTTCTTCGTACTCTCTTAACATAACTAGAAAACGAAAAGTAAATTGTATTATGTATTGTAAAGCAAACAATGGTTAATTAGTCTGATGCTGTAAGCCATTCACACAAAAATAGAAGTTCCTAAAAAAACAGAGCATGTGAGTTTTAGTATACGAATTAATTTCACACGTAAAACAACTCATCTTTATTAAAAATTATTTTATTTTTGGTTGAAATTTTTTAAACGTTAAAAAAAAATTAAACAATAAATAAATACAGTTAAAAACTCTTAACAAACAGCTAATAAAAACAAACATCAACAATAAATCCTAAAACACGCATTGTCAACAAATCGCGTAAGGTTTTAAAATCGTTATCTAGATCACCGAGCGAGAGAGGGCAAAGTTAATTAAGACGAAGATTTCCGGCTATAGGCTTTTCAATGAAAACGGCCCGTCGCTCTTTATATCCTCGGCTGTTGTGGTCGCCCATTACGGAGCGAGAGAGAAAGAGAGAGGGAGAGAGAGAGGAGAACGCACACCGAACAAATAAGAGTTATCTGACTATATCTTAGTCCCCGCTTAATCGTTTAAGCGGTCGAATCAAGTGTCATAACTCGCTGCTTCCGTTCTGTCTATTTACCGATCTTAGCACGCGTTTGAGATACTTTTAATCATTTGTTTCTTTCATCTATTCATATTTTTCTAATTCATTAAGCTTTTTCTTTAAAAATTTCTTAATTTTTTACATTAAATGATTTAAAATTTGTTTAAAGTATTTTTTTAAAATGATGTTAAATATGTGGAAAATTTTCTAGAATATCATATTTTAATATAGTTTTGCAAAATTAAAGATTAGTTATTAAATTCTTGGAAATGAAAAATACTTTTTTTACTTTAATTAAGCCTTTATTCGAAAATAATTGATTTTAATTTCTTTAATAACTCATTTTAGTTATAACTAATGACTGGATTGCATGAAAACATAATTAACTAGTTTCCGAAATATTTATATACATATGTAGCTTATTTTACACATATTTGTACATACTTTTTCAAAATGAATAGTTTATAAATATAAAAAAATCAGAATATGATTCACGCATATCACATGGAATAAGTAGATAAGCCTACCAGTGACTATGTGCTATGTTTTTTATGCTTTTGTTAGGCGCTGAATTGTTGCCCTGAAAAACCTAGTGACGCAACGTAACTAAACAGGCCGGAAGGGTACTCTTATGGGATTTCAAGTCGACTTCATATATATATAGTCTAAAGTACTGTTTTTAAAACAATACAAACATTGTTTCTATTTTTATAAATTTCTATCTGAAGTTTACTTTAAACATTATTTTTTAAATGATAATAGTATATTTAGAGTATCTATGAAAAGTAAAATCTGCATAGCCAATATTTACATGTCACAGTTCGGGCATTTAATATTTTAAAAATATGACACATATGAAATGTAAAATTTCTGTAATAGCAATTACATGTCTGATAAGAAATGTTTCAGAAACATGAACTATAATTTTTGATAATGTAAATTGAAAGCTTACTCTATTTTACTTACTTTATCGTTTAAAAAATTTATTTATGTAAAAATTAAAATCGATTTTTTAATAGAAAATATATGTTCTATTTTTTAGCTTATGGAATAAAAACGAAACCTTTTTGCTTAATAATCAAAAAAATAAGATTTCGCATTCCTATCGCAAGATTGTGTTGACAATAATAATTATACTGCTCCCTCGTTTGCACGTGTAAGAACATGCAAGTTAGTGCAATCGCCGTCACAATTGAGCGAAGTACCCGCGCGCACGATATTTTCCTTTCAAAGAATTTTAGACTCTTGCAGTCAGATACATTTTTTAAAGTTCAGAAAAAAAAATTTAAAATGTAGTATTTATAGCTAATCTTTGATTGTTTTATGCAAAATAGTTGCAAATTTCTTCTTTTAATAATTATTGCACATATAATCAGTAGATTTACTAAACATAATTATTATTAAATTTATGACTAATAATATAGCTATCAAAGTAAAAATGAGATTTTTTCATATAATGTTGAAATAAAAAAAGAATCGGTTAGTCCAGCAATTACTAAAGTAATTCTCTTAAAGAAATCATTTATAATCTGCTTTTAATGTTTTTTTTAATATTATTGAAATTTTCGCACGCTCATTTTAATGGTTTTTAAAATAGCTCTGGCTTCAATAATCCAGTACTCGTTTATTAAATATTCATACAACTATTCTTAAAAATTTGTTAGTTAATTTATAAATTTACGATAAAGAAAAAGGTAACAAAATACTTTTTTATTTTCATACTATTGAATTATGTACTGAATCTTGCACTGCAATCAGGACATAAACATAATTTCTAATTAATCTATACTCCCAAGCAAGCATAAATAAAAAGCAAAGCCAGCAATCTCAGCCTTTAGACAACCGTATCTCAAGAAGCCGCGCTCGGCCCAAATAAAACCTTCCGCTATCAAGGGGAGGCACGTGGAAAATTAGGGACAAGAAGCTACCCAGCGCTCGGGCGTCGCGATAAGAAAACGCGGCCGCCAGGTGAACCTGCAGACAAACTCGCGCGCGGGGGTGAGCTCCACGTCCGCCATGCGACTCCACGTGAATGGGGCGTTGCCAACTTCTTATCGACCAAACTACCTGCGCGCACGGCGGCCGCCCCCGCTACGCCAAATCTCGAATATTATAACGGCCGAGGGAGGGGAGGAAAACGAAAGCGCGCTGCCCCTTTTTTTTGTTCGCTTTTCTTTCCTTTCTTTACGAGCCGTCGTAAAGCGAATCCCATTAAAAGTAAGCCGAGAAACAGAGAAATCCTCTGGCTCTACCGATACATCGCTGCGAGATCGCTATCTCACCTCTTCTCAAGCGCGTCTCTTAAAACGCAATACGCACGAATGTATATATACGCACGATCCGATCGTTCGGCTCGCTATTGCACCGGAAGCGCGCCGTTTGAGCGTAGGAAGTTAATCGAGCGCACCCCGCCCTGTAGGGGGGCAGCTGTGAGCGTGGGGTGCGCACCGGCCGATTAATCGCGATTAACATAATTGGCCCCCGCGTGCGCGCGCGCGCTGAGGCGCCTGCACAGCGCGTCAGGTGTTGGCCCGACAAATTGCTGTTTCCCGAGAGGGTATGTACGTTGATCGGGAGTTGGAGCGGCACTCGAGCGCCGATGAGAGACCGTGTGACGACTGTTTTATTCTTTGTGCGTGGGTGGATGTATTGAGAGTTGAGTTTTTTTGGGGAGGGGGTTCTGGTTTGATGTTTGGTGGCTGGTGGGGGGGGTGTGCGTTTGGTGAAATGAGGATGATGAACGTGTGAAATTGGAGATGTGAATGTTTATTATAAGGGGTTATTTATTTGTTTGAATGAATAAAGTATTGTAATAAATATTTTTTGTGTATAAATTCGTCATTTATACATTTCTGTTATAATTAAGGGATTGCAAAAATAATTGTCACACGGTCAATTAATTTATGGCTACTCTTTATTGATTTGTCGACAGTTTGTTTATTTAACAAGAATAAATATCCCACTGACCCTTTAAAGGTATTTTTTATAAATTTATAAAATG
>UELX01005767.1:0-12701 GCA_900480035.1 Eupelmus urozonus | reverse complement strand
CCTCGCTGCGCTCGGGCGGTAAACATGCCCTCGTGCGAGAATCAACTTTTTCACACTTGTATCGAAAACTACTATTTGAGCTTAAAAAATTTTTATTTTCTTCAAAATAAAGCATTTTATTTACATCTACCTAGCATTTTGCTATAAAAGCATCATAGTTTCTATAATTATGAAAATTCAAAACTAAACATATGAGGACTAAATTACTTGAACTGCATTCAACTAGGTTTCACAATATTATATTTAAAAAAAATTTAATTTTTTTACAATTTTTTTTAGTTGTACGGATTATGACCTAATTCTTTATTATCATTCTCGAGATTATGCTTATTTATTTCATTAAATTTTGTTCAAAATACTACACGAGTGTCAAAATTTTGAGGAAAGTTTTTAAAATATATTAAACAGTTAAAACGAAAAATACGTTATTCTCAAAAGTGCACACCGATCACAATCACTGTGAGAAGTACCTACTCTTAATATGAAATCAAGTGAATAAGAGCTGATGAAAAACTAAAAATTTATCATAAGATTATGCAAATACATTCATTTATAAAATCATATAAAACTTATTAAACTTTATAGGATTCTACACATTCGTAATAATTGGGTATCATGTTTTCCGAAAAATCCTTGTGAATATATAATAATTAAGCAATGATTATACAAAGTACGGTTTTTACTCAAACACATAGAAATAATGTTTCTCAAAAAGAATGATCAGTTACATCTGTATTACTAAATAAAAGAAACTTCAAAAAATGGTTTTGTTAGATTCTAACAATTACTTTATGTTATAGATACTGTTGTTACATTACTGGCATAGTTTTGGTACATTGCTCAAAATTGTTAGAATATTGCTACATTATTGTTACAATAAAGGCATAATGTTGTTGTAATATTGCTACAATATCTTGACACAATATTGACACAGTATTAACACAATATTGTTAGAGTATTAACTACATTACTGATACAATATGATTACACTATTAATACAATATTGGCATAATATTACTACTATATAGCATTGTCCAATTAGTGTAATATTACAAAAAGGTTAGTGTACTTTGAGTATTAAAACTGTGTTGCAAAATTATAAACACATAAACTACTTAAGACTACAAAAGAATCATATATATTTATTTTATACATTTATAAAGATTAAAAAGTTAAATTTAACCTTTATAATCAATTTTAAAACACAAAAATTAAACTTTTATAACTATATACATATATATAAGTTTTAAACTTTTTACTTCCAGATTTTGAACTTTTGAATTTAGGGTGTACATAAATGTTCTAAAAGAATTGTCTAAAATGGCATATTTCATATACTTAAAAAAATATTAGTATGTTTTTCAAACACTTTCTTTGAGAAAACAATAGTTTTTCAATATAAAAAATGATTTTTGAAAGATAAAATTAAAATTAAATAAATTTATAAAAACTATCAGAATTTTAATCAAATAGTTTATCTATGTATTTAGTTCATATATATATTTTTATTAATACTTGCAATTAACATGTTCAAAAGTTTAAACAAATGTTACAAAAAAACTATTTAAACTAAAAAATCTATTCTGAGTAAGCTTACAGATTATAATATCGCATCGAAATAAACAATGAACTTCAGCCCAATCCACAACCTGTTTACTCTTTTTCAATCTCATTTCTCGCGACAGCTACAAATTCTCCCGAAAACACTAGTTTCTATTCGTGCTTTATTCACGGACGAGCACACTCATAGCAACAACCTCACATGCACTATCCACACACCCACACACACACATAGACAACTCACAACTACTTACTCGCGCGCAGTGCAGTTAATAGGTAATTATCAGGGCGCGATTTTGCGCGACGGCCAATCCCATTCATTTCCTCGATATCTTGGAACGAGGCGTCCGTTCCATCGAGGCCGTTTCCATGATTTTGCCTCCCTCCTCTCTCCCTTCCTCTACATCGGCCGAGAGAAAGCACTCCCGTCGTTTTCTACAATTGATTTGAAGCCAGCAGCGCCGCGAACTCTCGGCGGCGGCGGCGGCGGCGGCAGCGGATTGCTCGCGCGAGGAAATCGAGTAATTATGAGGAAATGACGGGCGTTGCCCCGTGGTGTGGTAGTAGCATGGAAACCATGCCCGATCGGTCGAGATAGAGGCGAGCTGCGAGAAAGTACGGATGTGGACGAGAGCGAGGGAGGAAGATGGATTTTCGTTTTAGCTAACGACTCGCCGAGCTTTTTCTAATGCCCTGACGCCTTGCTCAGCACTCAACAAGTTGTTGTATACTAAAAGTATTCGTGGCGATGTATGGACTTGATTAATGAAAAAAAAAGTAAAAGGGACGTTCTAAGATTGACGAAATACTGAATGCAGCTTATATATTAAGCGTCTGATTTTTATATTTATAATATTATTATTATTATTATTATAATTGTTACAACGTCATGCTGAAAATATCTACAACTCATTAGTTTAATAATTATATTGTGTATATAAATGTATAGCATGTTTCAGACTGACTGTCTGTTACTACTTACTCCAAAAACTGAATTACGCCTTTGTTATTTAAAAACCTTTTAAGTTATTTTTCTCATTTAATGATTTACTAAAACCCCACTCCAACTCTTTTAATCAATTCCAAAGCAAAGCGATCCTTCCTCAAAATCTCCAAGCGCAAAGACAACCTCACTCCAAGCAGCGACAGCCGCGAGCCCTTCGCGTCAAGCCGATCGCGCGTAAAACTCGCCCGACGTACATCCGGTGGCTCTTTGCGCTCGCTCGGTGCAAGTGCCACGTGCACGGCGCGCCTTGAATTCGATATTCCGAAGCCTCAGCTTGCCGTCGTCGTCGTCGGCGACTGCAAGCGAGCAACCGTCTCTTGCAGATGTTAACTCGTTACCGTTTAATTGTGCACTTAGTTCCCCGGGGAGGCTGCTGTCGCCTGCCTGCCTCCTCCTCTCTACCTCGACACTTATGTGTACAACTGTAACGCCGAGCGCGCGCGCGCGCTGGATTAACGGCCGAGCCAATACGCAGCGCGACGGACGCGCGAGCGCGCGCGGCGCAATGCAATTAATATAATTACTTTCGATTAAACAGAGAGCCTGAGAAAATAGTTGGTGAGAGAGGGCGCAGAGTTCTATCGGCCGGTCCTATTTCAGCGTTGTAACGCTGGGTTATAGCGAGTACGTGCCAGTTACAGACACGGGACCTGCGGTCGACTGAGAATGGCGAGACGAGCGCTGAAGAAAGGAAAATTTTGCCTGACGAAAGCTGGAGGTTTCTGGAGGAGAAGTTTCAAAGGAAGTGATAACGTTCGTTTTCAAGTAAAATTGTAAAGTAATAATAATTAAATCGTAATTCTTTTCGGTTCCAATGTACAATTATTGTAAGTACCCTGGTACAAAATTGACGATATTCTGAGCAGAATTTCTGGTCAATAAATGTTAAAATGACACTTATCCAGAAATTCTGTACGAAGCATTTCCAGAATTTTTAGATGAGTATCATTTCTAAATTTGCTGACACGAAATTCTGCCTAGAATATGGTCAATTTCTACCAAGGGTATAAGATTCAGATTACAAGATGAAAAAGCCTTCGATTCATTTTATAAAAAAATAAAGTAAAAAAAAGAAAACAAGAACGACAGGACAAAGAATGATCGCCCCATCCACACGTTCGGGACAAAAGCTCATTAGCGTGTATACAGCGGCTAATAACGGCATAATGGAAGAGCCTCGAATAGCCAAACTATCCGCAGGCTCGCGAACGGAGCGGCTAGCGCGCGCAGGCACATGGCGCGCGGTAGCGACTTAATAAAGGCTCTCGGCGGCTCGCTCTCGCGCGAAGCACACAGAGAGCGCCGAGCGCGCGCGAGAGAAAGTTAAAGACAATTCCGGCGCGTAAGGGATGATGGCTCGGGAACAACAAAAGTGGAGAGGGAACCGGCCTCGGGCGCGCACTCGAGCAATCTAGCGCAGAAACATCGCTGCCAGTTAATTAGCTGAATAATGCAACGCTAATCTAGTCAAAATTGCATGCATCCAAACCAGCAGCTAGTTCGTTCGGCGGGCAAACTTATATACGGCTAAGGCCGCCACCGCCGCCAAGTATATACAAATACAGAGGTGATGCGCGTCTGTGGGGCTGTGTATACAAGCGAGCCGAGGGGCTTATGGAGTCTACGTGTTTGAATTCACGCGAGAACGTTGTCCTTCGCGCTCGTTAATGTTTCAGCCGGGCTTGAGCATTTTGCGCGCCGCTGCGCGCGCGGCCTGCATCTTTTATGGCGTCTCAGACTTACGGACGAGATCGGGCCCGGGTTCGCGCTTCCGGGATGTATGGCTGCCTTTCGGATTTTCGCCGGGCTCGAGAGGTTTGCCATTAAGATTTCAGGGGGGCTTTCCGTGGGGGAGATAATTTGTCGAAGGAGTTTTTGTTGCGGGTTTGTTTTATATTGGGGATTTTTTTGTTTTGTGGGAGCTTTTTGTTTTTGGGGATATTAGAAATTTCGTTTATCGATTCGAGGATGAGATTTTAATAATTATTGATAAGGAGGGATTAGTCAATAATCTACTGTTAATAAAAAAGCTGTTGTGTATAATAGTAATTTTCGTACAATAATTTATAAATTATTCAAGTTGGACTTTCGTGTCACTATGAGTCGATTTAACAATCGCAGACAATAGTTTTGATTGAGATAGTGTTTTACCGTATAAGATTGTTTGCAAATCATTATAAAGAAAATTATGAATTTTCAGGAACATAAATAAAATAAATATATGTTTAAACAAATGATTATGGTATTTCATAAATTTCATAAACTTGTGTAGCTATGAGTCAGTTGTATACGTTCCCAGAATGCACATATAATACTTGAATAGTATCTTAATTAAAGTATCATTGCCTTATGATGCGAAAATAACAAAAGATTAAACTTACGCTAAACTAATTAAAACTCGCTA
Source organism: Eupelmus urozonus (assembly GCA_900480035.1). Taxonomy (NCBI): domain Eukaryota; kingdom Metazoa; phylum Arthropoda; class Insecta; order Hymenoptera; family Eupelmidae; genus Eupelmus; species Eupelmus urozonus. Next base: position 7,731 of record UELX01005767.1, on the reverse strand, counting down.
ATAATCTACTGATATCATTAAAGTACACAAATAACCAAAAAAATTAAAAACCATACACAAACTAAAATATATTTTTATGAAAATGAAAACTTTCTTTGACAATTCATTCTTCCTACGCGAATAAAAGCGAATTTTCACCCTAATAATTATCAACATTCCATCGCGAACAAAAGAGCGCATGTAACTTGAACAACAACGTTAAATTACACAGGCGTTTCTATTCATGCTGATTTCTCTCAAACGCAGAAGAGAGGGGGGGGGGGTAGGAGAACGAAATCGAGACAGCCCGCGCCGAACTCGCCGAATTTCCGCGCAAGGAACACGAGCAGACACGGACCTGATATAGGACTATAGAGCGAGCAAGCGAGAGGGAGAGAGCCAGCTATACAGAAGCAGAGATGTAGAGAACCAGTCGAAGCGAGCTCGAGGCTGGAAGATGAAGTGCTGCAGAGAGAAGTGCAGCAAAGGAGAACGCGAAATATAGAATGTACGCTCTGGGCGAATGAATGGAGCGGCGGAGATAGCGAGGCACGAGAACAGCTATATATTCCCTCTCTCTCTTCTCGAGAGATGAAAGTCATGTCTGCAGGCTGCAGGCTGCAGGCATCCCCGAAGTACACGGAAACGTCGATCTCCAGAACGAGATATACACGTAGTGCTAATATAGTAGACCGGCCCCCTTCCCCCCTCCCCCCGCTGCCGCCCAGTCTTTATACGGCCGGCTGCTCCGACTACCTACGATATCGATTCGCTTTAGAAATTACCAGCGCCGTTTCAATTTCTGCAAAGCAAACGTTCGCGCGCCGGGAAATTCGTTGATAGAGCCCGGCTGGAGTTGATAAGTGCAAGCCCTCTCTCGCAAGTCTACGTTAACGGCCTTTCGATCTTCCTCTTTGATCAAATATACAAAACTAAGAGTTTCGTCAAAGCTGGCTGAAATTACTTCGCGCTTTATCTTTTCTAAGTAAAAATTCTACAGAAATCTATGAAAAACAGTATTTTCAGTAATTTAAAAGTTTAAAATAAGTTAAGAACATCATCAATTAAGAATGCCGGCTACTCCCTCCCTAATCCGCATTTAAAGATTCAGCGAACGAAAAAGTGCTCATTTTGAATTCTCCCAGAAAGTAAGGCTCGCATATGCACATCAGCTCATCAATACAAGAAAGGCCATTTCTCTGAAGCGAAGCCCAGCGTAAGCGCACATAAGATCTTAAACAACGGACGGTCCAGAAAGCAAGCTCCATTATACATATCGAGAAAGAGCTTTGGAACAAACTAGCCCAGGCATATACACGTATACACTCGGCTCTAGGCAAAAGCAGTAGCCGGTCAGAGTTAAGTGTAGCACTTAGCAGCGACGCGAATTTCAAACGAGGATCAGGACTCTCTGGCCTCTGTGTGTGTGCACGAGCGGTACTGGAGAAAAGCTGCCTTCTCTGCATCTTCCATCCCCGCTCTATTTCTCTCTCTAACTCCCGCGAACTTTCTTCCTGCGTATATAGTGCAACACCGGATTCGCGCACACATACACGTACTCGCGATATAACAACGGAAAGTATTTTGAGACTACTGCATTTTCGAAGTTAAGCTCGCTAATGAGTCAAGGCGAAAGTTATGCAAATGGACGCAGAGTGCCGGGTAAACGAAGTCTCCAAAGTTTCCTCGTCCAAGTTGCAAAAATCGCGATCAAAGATAAAAAAAAAAAAGATCTTTGAAAAAGCTTTCTAAAGTTCGAGCTTAATTCAACTGAAAATACTTTAAAGCCAGAGAGCGAGAGAGTATCGGTCCCTCGCAGCACATACATCGGCCAGCACAGCGGCAACTCAGCGCTAAAGCCGACAAGGCTCTCAGAGCCGCGCGCTGGTCGCGCAACGAAGGAGCAAGTAGCGCGATCTCCGTGAGAGCGCAAGTAGTGCAGCTCTCGGGAATGGAAAATCGGGAGTGAGAGAGAAGGTCTAGTATATAGGTACCCTCGTGTATGTATATACATATACCCACACGTATATAGCATCTAGCTCGGAGGAAGCAGCAGCAGCAGCAGCAGCAGCAGCGGCAGCGAAAACTGGAGGGACTGGCGGTAGCGGTATATAACGTAGATACAGACAGCCCCTCCTCGCGCTCCGCCACGTAGGTATATACACGTTGCAGCCCTTCCTTATTGCAAGTTCCACGGTTCGCGCATTAAACTATGGAGTTGGCCAGGCATCGACCCGCCGCCGGGCTAGAAGCGAGAGAGAAAGAGGAGCCAACTCGCGCGCGCCCACCCACACCATCTGGATATGCGCCCGCCCGCCCACGCGCGCGGCATATATATACGCTATGTACATTTCTAATCAAGCGATATTGTAACTGCGGTCTAACCTCCAAACACCACCGGTCTGCGCCAGCACCGCTCTCTCACTGCTCCTTCCCTCTCTCTCTCTCTCTCTCGCTTGTTCGCATACTGCTATATATACTAGCTTTCTCGTCTTTCTCTCGCTCTCTACGCTATGTATATATGTATATATACGCGCGCTGCGGCTCCGCGACCCCTCGACGGCAACTCGAATATTCCCGAACCAGCATTAAATTGCAGCCGAGGCAAGCTCGAACCAAAACCCTAGTTCGCGTCTCTCTGTGTGCGCTCTCCTTTTCCTCGGACGCTGCGGACGAGAGAGCTGCAGGTGTGTATTGCTTGGCCTGGAAGCACGGCCGAGCGGTTTTCCAGCGGACCGCGACTCAATATCGTGATTCTCGATATCACCTTTTAGCGCCCAGCGAAAGACCCGAGCTTTCACATCACTCGCTGGGGCTTGGACAAAAACTCGCTGGTTTTTGTTGCATTGCCAGATTTAACGACTGGTTGTGTGAAATTTGGTCTAGGGAGATTCAGTTGTTCGAAAATGTGAGGTTGATGTCAAATTTTTTGGGTTTAGTTTATAGAAAGGTCAAGGACGAATGTATGGGTTATTACGGAATTCATATTATAATCCAATTTAAATGACTTGTTTACGCTCTTAACACAGAAAAAAAGAACAACGCACAAGAACAACAAAAGTATTGGTTACTATATCTATATGTATAAAAACACAAGGTACAAGTGCTGGTTCCTGCTTGTTCCTTATACATATAGATATAGTAATCAATGCTATTTTTGTTCTTTGAGATTTGGAATGAGTCTAGACTATGGTAAAAATGTACCCATTTAAAAAGGTTATTGGGCAAGAAATGGTATTGAATTCATTTTTACTATAGGAAGTAACTAGTTATTAAATAGAATCATATCTACTAGGGTACAATCTACTATTTTAGTTTAATAATTAAATAAATTCTTGATAGCATTACTTTTAAATGGTAAATTTCTTGAATAATATCTTGCTTTGTAAATAGTTACACAGTTGCCCTATACCTTACCAAATTTCGTAGACGTGACTATTGAATCGTATCTCTAATTAGAATGTTTCGACGATTTCCGATATGTATTATTTATCAGAAATATCGATACACAAAGTGCCATTGAAGACCGTAACACGAATTTAATCAAATAACTAAAGTGGTAATAGCCAATTACAATTTTGTATTGAAATAATAAAAATTTTGAAAAAAAAACCTATTTGTATACAAACATTTTGTAAATATAAAATTACGCGGTAAATTTCATTCATAATCGCAGTTCCAACTATATTAAAAATAAAGACTCAATTTAATAATCATCTAATCAACACATTTTTACATTACACTTAAATATCAAATAAACCAAATCCTCCTCAATTTCAATAAAATCCACACTCCTTATCCACTCTGATATAGTCTTTAACGTCGGCGCGAATATCGACGTCTCCAAGTCGCTCCCGACGCCCCCCCCCCTTTTGATCCGCGCCTCCACCCCTATACATATAGATCTCTTGGCGGCGATTTCTCTCTTTGCCTCCCCCCTTTGCTCCCTAGCGTGGCTTCCTTTGCCGTTTCTCCTCGCGCATCTAGACCCCGCATCTAAGCCACAGCGGCGGCGGCGGCGGCATAAGCAACTGCCCACTCGAATATATCCACCCTCTCTCTGGACGTGCAGTGAGCAAACATGGCCGCTGCTGATATCTGCCTTTGCACATTTGCGAGCTAATGAGTCTAGAGAAATAGATTTTTGGTTACATAGATGCGTTTCATTTGTAAGTTTGGAATGAAAATTAATTGTTGTTAGTTAGATAAATATTTATTACTGTTATTGTTCATACTCAATATTTGCTTGTACATATCAACAAATCTCTCTTGTAATTATGTAAATTATTTCCAGTAGTTTTGAAAATAGTAACAATAATTTTATTTATTTAAAAAATGTATTATTTAAAAAAAATTACGTTAATATAACTAAATAGTGTTATTTAGAGTCAACGTGATCAAATAAATTATAAATTTCGGCATTTTATCAGCTTAATTATTTTCCTAATAACTCAGCCAACACTATACCACCTCAAAAGCACCTCGAATCATCAGAAATTCATCCCGACTTTAAAAGACCGCAATTCACGGAACGCGAAAGATTCCGGGGCTCCCTCGAAACCAGTTTCCTCGCGCGATTAGCTCGCTCGCCTAGGGTAAAAGTAGCACCCGATTCCGCTCATCACAGCAGTAAGAGAACTATGAGGGTCATTCGGCGTGGCAAACCTGTCGGATACTGTGTCATCGTGGACCGCGAGAAATTCTCACGATGCTGGGACGCCGATGACCACTGGTCATCTCTCGTCGAGATGCGGAAACGGGAATCCATGTGAGAGCGAAAGCTATTCGGATGCTCGCGAGAGCTCGGAGATGAGCCACTTTAGGGGAAAGAACTGGTTTTCGGTTCAGGTGGAACACCGGCAGTGCTGTAGTGACCTATTGATTTTTCGGCTGCTGTTAATTTTATACATTATAATTTTCTGTATTTTTTAGTTATTGATGTAGAGGTAGTTTCAATTTTGGCGTTGAATTCTAATTATTGTTAAAATATGAAAATTTCTGAATGTTATTGATTGCTTTTTTCGTGTGTTCATTTATTAAAGATCAAAATCGAAAAATCAAAATCAAATATGAAAAAATGAATTTCCCTATTCTAAATAACCCAGAGACTTCCCATTATCTCCAGAAAAAACACAACCGATAAAATTAAAAATATTAAACATAATTAATAATTAACTTAATCCACCGATCGCCAACGAGATTAAAAAGAACAATACCACCGCACCAAAAGCCCATCTCCCCAAAAAAAAATCCCATCCTCACAACCAAATTCCCCAAAAAAGAACCAGTTTCACCTCGCACTACCAGCCCTCACCTCTGGACCACTCGCGCTCAGATTCTCTCACGCTCCTTCTCGGACGCGGTCCGCGCGCGCTCGCTTAGGGAGAGGACAAGTTCGCGTCGACAACTCCGCATCCGCGAGTCCAGTTTTACCGCGAGAAACTTCGAAACGAAAAATCTTACTCCCGACTCTCTGCTCTCTCCCCATCGGGCTGTTTCAGCGCGGCGACGCCGAGGGAAGGAAGAACAAGTTGGCCGCGCGAGCTGGTGGCTAGTTTAACTTTACTCGAAAATGTTGCAACGAGAGAGAGGAGGCTTGCTCAGTGGCAAAGATGCTGCGCTCGGGTCAGCACTTTTCGACTGAGCGCGCGCTGCGAAAGTTTATTGAAGATCGAATCTCGCTCGTGTTGGAAGTTTCTCGGTCGTTTTAAGGTAAAGTGCGAGCGCGCGCGGATCGGTGCAAGTTTGTGTTTGAGTTGCAGTGAGATTAATTTCGATGGGAGTTTTTGGATCTGGAAAATTTGGATTTACTCGGGCGAGTTTATTGATATAGAGTGATTTGGAAAGTTGTGACCAGTGATTACGCGTACAATAGTGACGCATACCACTTCAATTCGAATCAATACTAAAAATAAAACGATCCTCATTAATTAACAACCTACGCATCGACCAAAGCATCGATAACCCTAACAAGCATCCTCATAAACAGCCCTTTGTCAAACGAGCCGATCAGCTCCGCCAGCAGCTCGCAAGCCCGGCAAGGAAGCTCGTTAAGTCGAAAGAAGAAGAGCCAATATTTGTCGGTCTTGCTCTCCGCTCAGGTTAGATCCCCGGCGCGGCTGGTAATAAGGAGCTTTGAAATTGGAGATAGTATTTGCAGCTCTGAGAGGAAGAGGGCCCAGTCGTATATACACAGCGAGCCGTGCGCGCGCTCTCCGCGAATATTCCTCGAAAGCAATATTCGAGGCTCTGCGGCCGGGGCAATATCGTATTACCAGCAAAGTCCAAGAGGGTAGAGAGAGAGAGCGAGGCCCGCGGCGAGGAGGCATTCGACGCAGCTCCCAGGGCGCGCGCGGTTTTCGAGGTTAGAATTATTGATCTAATATTCGTAGGAGCGCGAAGGCTAAGCCGTAGCGAGCGCGCCCGGCGCTATCTTATACTTTGAATTCTCCCTACGGTCGAGGCGAGAGCGCGTGTATAAAGCCGGGGCCGGGCTGCAAGAACAAAGCTGCGCGGGCCGCTTTCTGCAGCGAGCTAAGGGTGAGACAGATCGTAATTAATCGGGTATGTCTGCTGGTGGCCGTGAGGCCTGAATTGATCGTGCGAAATGTTATGTGTATATACTCTAGCGATGTCCGAGTCTTTATAATTATCGTCTCTTTAATTCAGCGGGAAATTCTGATTAGGTCGCTGTAAGAAAATAGCAAGGTGAAAAAGCGAATTGCAGGAGCGTTGTAATAAGGGCATCAATCATTCGGCGAGCGCGGGCGGGGGGCGGGAAGAGTAAGAGCCTCGGGCTTCGGTGCGGCGGCGAAAACTTGGCAATTAGAGGTGCAACTGCGCCAGATCATTAACTGGGACAATTCCATAAATTCCGACAGCCGTGGGTGAGAGAGAGAGGGGGGGGGGGCGCCATAACCGCACGCCCGGCAAAGTTCCAACAAGCTCCGGCAAAGTCCGGGCGCTCGCAGTCAAAACTGCGTCGCCGCTTTAAAGCTACCCCCCTCTTGCTCACGCCTTCAAATCAACTCTCTCTCTCTCTCTCCGTGGGTGCTCGCTTAGGCGAACGACGCAGGGAGAGAAAGAGAGAGAGAGAGTGAGGGAGAGAGTTAGCGTCGTCGGGTTTGATTACCCCGGGCCTTTATTCCCCGTCGGTCTCTGTGGTCCGCGCGCGCTCGCGCAAAACTCGTCGAACTTGCCCCGGTGATTACGTCAATCGTCGTCGAAAGAACAAACTCGAGATTGGATTAAACACTCGCTCCCTCGCTGACCCTCCCGGCCCGGCGCGCGCGCACCTGCATTTAACGCTAGGTGCAGCGAGCGCTCGCTCCTCTCTCTCTCTCTCTCTACGGTTTACCATCAAGTTTGCAACTTCGACGTCGAGTAGCGCGGCTGCTGGACGTGCACGTGTGAGCACAGGCTGCTAGCTCTCTCCTTTACTTCCTGGCTTTCTTTTTTCGGAAGTCGCTGGGGTAACTGCGCGGCTTCGAGTGATGACGAGGTCAGATCTAGAGGAGAGCGAGAGATGGCTAAGAGCTTGGTGGAAAGAAATTTTGTCGATGCTTGAGTCTAGAAATGGCTTGTATTTGCAAGGAGAGTCCAGAGCTTTTCGTTCAAAAAAATTGATTTTATAGATAAGGAACTTTTTCAGGCTAAAGTACTTATAAAATTGTACCATTATCTTAGTTAACGGATCTTGAAATTGATTTTTTAATTTTTTATTGTATTTTATTCATTTCATTTTTGCATAAA
>UELX01005766.1:0-12705 GCA_900480035.1 Eupelmus urozonus | reverse complement strand
ATTTTTTCGGGCTTTTATTGTTTCCCAGGCTGGTTTTAAAGGAGAAAATTTGCTTAGCCCGCGAGCTTGATTTAATTATATTAGCAGTTTGTTAGGGTTAGATTGTCGTCAAATATGCCGGTGGTTTGATGCATGCGGCTATGTTGGTAAAGTTCGGGCTTTTGATGACAAGAAGCGAGATTGAGTTGATGCCGAAACAGACTGACTTTTCACTGTGTTTATAAGTGGTGCGAGTTTCTGTAGTCGTGCGGTTTATCGTATTTGGTTTGCAGATTTCTGCTGGATTGTGTGTACACACGTTCCGAGCTGTTTCATGTGTGATGAGATATAAGGGTTTACAAGTGTCGAGGGCCACAAGTGGGAGGCCGGATTTACAGTGGGGTTGAGGAGCAGATGTTTAGCAAATTCGGCTGGGAAATTCATTAATGTTAGTATAGTTTTGCCTTTTACAGATAGTTTCTATATTATTTTTAATTGATTAAATAAATTACTTTTATTGAAAACTGTATATTTATAAATACGGATGAAAACTACACATTTCTATTTTAAACATAATAACATAAAAGTTTAAAAACAAGAATATTATTCTATTTTGATGTTTTGTGTTTATTTAAAACACACGGACAACAAAATGTAATGCTCATTTACTTTTTTTTTTTTTTAACAATTAGTCAGTATTTATCTCTAGATTGAATTTTAGCTATTATTTTGTAAAATACGTAGTAAAATTATCAAATACTTTTATTAAAAATAATTGAAAATCCTAATTTCGACTAATGGTAAATTTTATTTTTAATTGAAAATCATTCAAACTTTTCATTTCAATATTACAATACATGAAATCCATTAAAGCTTTTTGAACAAGCAATTACTAAAGTACTGAGAAGAGGTTGAAGTATAAGTCTATCAAAGAGGATATAATCTGACATTTATCATCAACATATACTTTTAGACATTATTTTTCTTAAAAAAACTCTATATTAATTCATTGTCGGCAAACCTGCCAAACAAATTAAAAAACAAGATTCAACAAAGTTGTCGAAAACAAAACGAAAAAACACTCGCAGCTCCAAGCAGACAGATTCATCGAGGTGCACTCGTCTGACCAACCCTTACTTTTACTACTTACGCGCTACTCGACATTAGCGCGCCGGCGTAACGCACGCGTGTCGCGCTAACAAATGAACGAAACTGCAGAGAGTGAACGAGCGCAAGAGCACGAATATATATACGCAGCGAGGGGAAAAGCGCGAAGCGAGACGTCCCTTTGCCTTTTCTTCGCTCAAAGCTCCGAGCTTGAACAAGGGCGGCTCGTGCTTTTTACGCGATCCTTTTATGCAAGGTGCTCGCAGCATGAAAAGGGAGAGCTTGGAAAAAGTCGTCACCAAAAAAAAAGGGGGAGAGTGAGGAAGAGAGAGAGAGAGAGAGAGCAGCTCGCGCAATTGAATCGTCCCTGAAACTTTGGCCGACGGCCGTTTTGCGTTTGTTCTCGCGTCTCCCTCCTCTTATTATTATTTGATTTACATTTCGCGCGCGCGCACGGCTCGCCAATGAAAAAGTTTGCTCGGGCCAGTCTGCGTAGAAAACTTTTGATTTATACCGGTATAATGGAAAAATGAATGGAAATTCCCGGCGTGCTGGCTGCAGCGCGCGAGCGATGCGTTTCTTTTTTGTTTTCTCGCCTGAGAGAGTTTACGTGTGTACAACACGAGCAGGTGGACGGGACGGTCCAATATATTTTTCGCCGGGCGCCGAATTTGCCATGCTAATGGCCGAGAATAAATTTCGCATCGTTGCGTCGCGTGCGCGAACTAGAGTGGGAGAAAGAGAGGGAAAGAGAGTGGAGGTTGGGGCAAAGAGTAATGCTACTTACGAGAAGTGATTGCTCGCATGCACTTGGCCAATCGAGTGAGTTCTAATTTTTGGATCGAGCGGACTTTTTCGTACTTTCGGTGCGAGGCTGGAAGTTGGAAACTTGGAAGTGGATAAAGATTTTTTCATTTTGTGCGAAATTTTTAAGAGCGAGGGAACTAAGTTATTTTTTGGTATTATTAGACTTTGGAGTTTACAGTTTTATAAAGATAATCCCAGAATCCAATCTAGGAAAAGTATTTGTTTAATATCCGCCGCAAAACTGTAAAATTTTAACACTTAGTTTTATACGTTTTTGAAATACCCCAAGATGTAGTTTTAAATTTTCTGGAGTACTTTGAAATATAGTAACACTTTTTAAAAGTGCAAACTTTTTATTCTTAAAAGGGTTTGCAGTTTACGTATTAAAAGAGAGTTACCTATTTAAATTTTTCAAATTAATACTTATATGATATAAAGAATTATATTGATAAAAATAATTAGTTATTCATAATCACTATTTAATTGCAACATTTTTTACGATACATTAGTAGAGTAATAATTAGCAGTGTTTTTACTTTGAGAGACTTGGAATTAAAAAAGATGAAGTATTATTGGCTTTATTTTCTTGAGATGTACACTTGTCCAAGTGACTATGATCGTCTTAGTATGGTATGATGATTGTGACCATGTTTAACATACATTCTGCATACACGTACCTAAATAACATGTACTATTCATACATAAAATTAAGAATATATAAAATCAATATACTTATTCCCATACATTACAAGTATCATGTTTTTTCTTATTTTAATGAAATATCTGCTCTAAAAATTGCATGGAGCTCATGCCGTTGAATATGCTCCACTGACAATGGAATATAAATTTTAATTAACAAAAAATAAAATAATGTCCATTAAAAGTATTACAAACGCATATCCTGACAAATATGAGAATTTCAATCCTTTTATAAAAAATTGACAACAGAGCAGATATTTTTAAAATAATTTACGAAATAATACGGTATTCAATCGGTCAAACTGTCAGAGACACTTTAACAATCATGTTTAATATCTGAAAAATATTAAATACAGTAACTGAATTAAAATCAAGAAATCGTTAATTAACGAAGCCTTAAAGTACATAAAAATGTTACATGATTTTATGAATATTTCCATTACAAACATTTTTGGTGATTTAAAATTGTTTATAATTTCTAAAATTTCAGTTTATGTATAATTTCACTATCATTTTGTAGAAAATTTTTTTTAATATTTTTGAGTAGTTTCTAACAACAGTTAACTATAAAAAATAACTGAAACAGGATACCCAAAATCTATATTTACTACCAATTGGATTAATTGCATGAGTTAAATAAATTTCCAGCTACAAATTTATAGATAATTCCAAATATTATTCTCGTTGGTGGGGTGGAGGAATAGCATAAATAAAGAAAATCCAGGGTGGGAAGGAAGCTCGCGCGCCAATCGACGCGCTCTATAAACTTCAACCTCGTAAAGCGGCCAGGAAATGCATCGACTCGAATTTTAATATTGCGCGTCGCGAGGGATGCATAAACGCGCGTTTTTTTCGTCGACGGGGCCTTTGATGCGGTTTACGATCCGCGCTCTCGAGGAGAGCTCCCGACGTCATAATTAAGTTTTTTCATAACTTCTAATTGGTAATTTATAATTGCGCAACTTTGACATTAAAGCGCGGCGCCAGTGTATTTACGTCGGGATGCTGACTTTGGCAGCAGGGATATAGATAGTGCTGGCATTGATGAAGATATTTTTAATTGCTTTGGTTAATTTAATGGAGATTCGTGAAGATTTTAGAGTGAAGGTAGGTGAAGTTTTGGGGGTGAAAATGTTTTTAATTAAGATTAAATAATACAACGTTGACTTAGTTAGATCCGTTAAATCTAATTAATGACGTTTACTCAAATTTAGGATAATTCGAGCCAAGTTATTAACAAATTAATTAAATTCAAACTTCAAATAAACAACAGGTTTAATTTAAGTTTAAATCGTTATGAGCATGTATACATCTGCTCTGATTTAAACTCAAAATCATTGCTGAATTAACCTTATTTAATAGATGATATTGCATTATAAACTTATAATGTATTTTAACAAAATATATTTAATTAATTTTTAGCTGGTATATTTTCATCTAAACCACATTTTTATCGTTTTACATCTCAATAAAAACAATCAACAGATGCGGTTAGATTAAGTTGTAGTATCATTTAAAACTTTATTCCGAGTCTTATTTTTATTTCCTTTTTATATATTTTACAAACAGTAACTTTACATTTTCAATTTGCTGCCAAAAAAGTAGCACCCTAGCGAAAGTCATTCTTAATGCATAAAAATCGATAATAACCAGCGAAATTTATTTATTTTTTTAGCTTTTAATAACGATCTTCTATTTAATTAAGATCTTTGATGCCCGGGAAAAAAAAATAAAACAACAAAGCCTTTGAAAATCAGCGATCCAGTAATAACAAAATTGCAAAATTCAAATAAAACTAAAAAGAAAAGCTCATAAACGAGAAAGACGCCACGAGCCACCTGAGCCGTGCTTTCAATTAAGCGCCAGCGCGCCAACCTTCGCCTTTGTCCTCGGCTTTCTCACGGCGGCATTGTCTGAACCCGTCTCCCTCAATATCGAAGAGAAAAACACGCTCGTGGCAGGAATTTACGATGCGCGCCAATCGCAGAAACGATAAAAAGGACATCGCGAAGAAGCTGGCGCATGAAAAAATCGAAGCGCTTCCAGGAGCGCGCGCATTGCACTGTCCCTTTCGGTCGAGATTTACATGAAAATTGAAAGCCCGAGGATCGATGGAGGCTCTCTCATAAAATTGATGCATCACCGAAAGAATCGCGCGTTCCGCGAATATTTTTATTTTGCGCGCCTCGTCGTCTTATAAATCAATCGCGCGTAGCATGCAAGCCGAAGAATCTCGGAAACAGCTTATAACCACGGAGAAGTGTAGCTGGCGCTGACTCTCTCCCTCTTCCTTCGGCTTTTTTGTAATGGACGGACGTTACGCGATCGATAGAAGCAGCTACGTGCTTTTTCTATTAACGGAGGGGCGGAAGGTGTACTCAAGATTTTGCTACGAATGTTTTTTTTTTTTATTGCCTCGCCGAAGTGCTTTGCCGTTTTTTACAGCGGCTGGATTGAAGGGCGAATGGAATTATGGAATATTTCAGGGCTTTATGTAGCGGAGTTTCGCTTTTTGCGGAAGGTGTGACCGAGTTTTTAAAGTGACTTTTTCCTTGAACGAATGAATTTCAGCTTTATTGCGCTTTACTGAATGAGGTACATTAAATAGATGAATATATAGCTATATGGTTGAAAGTATTCTGTAGTAAATCATAAAATTATAATATATATTTAATAAATTGAAAATAGCTTTGATTGGCTTTAAAAAAAAAAAAATGGAGGAAATTTCAAAAGGAAAAGAAACGAGAAAGATTTTTCAAACTGAATTATGAGACTGATTTACAGTTCCCTTTTTTCTTCCTTTTAAAGGGCGAATTAAATTATGGGAATCTTTGCTGAATATTTCCGCAGAGACAAACTTCGATGATTTTATAATTTAAAGTCTTCTTCTATAAGAGTGAGGGGTGATATTCTTTTTGGAAATTCGGGGACTAATAACTTGCTTGAAAAAAAAATTAATTTAGAAAACTAGACTTTAAGGAGTATCGGTTTTCTTTTCAAATCTAATTAATACGGTTCGATAACCTGTTATAGTTACAAAAAAATTAACTTGAAATAAAATCAAAACTTTTTTAAGTAAATGTATTCAATTTTAGTAAGAAGCTGTAATTCAGAGGAATCTACTTTGAGGCAGCTGACGAAATTATCATAGAAACTTTATCTTTTGACTATTGATGCGAATTCAAACTTTTCAAGCTACTTCTTAGATCAAGTTTACTTTGAAGAACTTGAAAAATTGTGTCATTTGAAATGCAAAACATAAAAATAAAAAAATAAACTTTTAATCCAATTGAATATTTCTGATATCTTAAAGGTCCCTAACTATGTGTAAAATAAACAAAACATACAGAAGAAATTCACCAATAAGAAAACTAAGTACATAAGTACTGAAAAAAGAACATCACACAAGGTATAAGCCCTCAACAAAGCAATCAAATCCATTCCATAATTGTATCCCAAAAACCTTTTTCATTCCACTCATCCCCCGAGTAAAACGTTTCCAGCTCACCTTTTTACATCAACATCATGACTCTGCGCGATTTTCATATTTTTCCCCCCTTTGTTTTCCATTTTGTTTTTCTTCGGTAGCCGCGCGTATCGGGGGCGGCGCAGCCTCGCGCCTCACAGCCGCGTATCTGGACTTTTATTTTGCGCGCTAGCGCGAGCGTCGGGCGACGCGTCCATATAACGTTTTATTAATGAAATATTGTGCTCGCGCGCGGCAGGGATGCGTATAGGCGAAGATTAATAACGGAATAATTAATTTTGTTTTGATGACAAATTTATGGGGTTGCCGCGCGTTATAAATAGCCGATCGAGCGACTCGGGGGCTACGGGTTTGTAAACAGAATAGTAATTGATTATTTGCTTTATTATGGACTTAAAAAATTATTATGTGAGGCCGGAATTACTCAGCTCGACGTTTTTATAGGGTTTATTATTGAAGCTGCGAGGTATCGTCGGGGCATTATTAGTTGCGCTTGCAGCGAGTACTTTTTGTTATGCACTATTTTGGGGAAGCGAGCCCCTCTTAGAATGTATTATAATTTTAAATTTTAATATGGAAAATTAAGTATATTATGGGATTTTATTTTTTGTAATCTACTTATAAATTATTACAAAAACGTTTAATCGTGTTAAACTTGACTACTACTCAAAAGTTACCTTTAGCAAAATTCTATATTTTACCTACGACTGAAAAAAAAAAAAAAAACTTTCCGCAAATAATTTTTCTTGATTTCTTGGTACACTGTAGATAATTTATATTGTATAAATTTTACTCAAGAAAATAGACGATGTTTGTAGTTCTTGTTTAAAAATCAATGCATAAAGTAATAATAATTTTTATCAAGGAAAATAACATTGCACATAATATGCGTAGTTCATTTTCACTCGTTCAAATATAAACACAAAATGAGTGTTTAAATTTGAACGGATTTTCAAGCTCCTCGAAAAACAAACTAGCTAATTAAGTATCATAATAAATTATCTATAAACTACTACAAAAATACTTCCAATATAAATATTCAACTATTTTGTAAAACGTGTTTCAAAAAAAGACTATTGCAATAATTCCAGTAGTAAAATTCGTTATTAAAGTATTACCCCTAGTCAACAAAAAAGCGATTAAAAACCGCATAACAATCGCGCATTCGAAAAAGACAGCGTTACAGCATCGTAACAATGAAAACAATTCATTAAACTATTCCAACCGCTCTCAAAGATTCATGCATGCAAAAATCTCATGCCGCACCGGCAAAATCCGGGGCGCATACAAAGCGCCCCACCTCCCCCGTCCAACAATCATCGTTCGCGCGCGCATATAAAGTACATTTGCACACTTAACCGCTGCCGAGTCGGCGCTTAAATTTAATAACCCGCGTAACCCCCGCGTGCGCACTTCATCCTCTCTCTCTCCCCTCTCCACCCCCACTCCGCGAACACGACGATAAATTCCTCAAACAGTCGGCGCGCGGGAGGAACGAGCTGTCGCGCTCTAGCCTCGTTGTTTTTTGTTCGTTCGCTGGCTACTATCCGGCCTGCGTACACGTACAGGCTTGTATACGGCCGCTCGAGTTGTATATATAAGCGAGAGGGGCCTGGAGCTTGCGGGGCTATAGGCCACATCGATCAAAGCAATCCGACCGCAAATTGAAAAGCGATGTCCAGTCGCGTGTGCCGCGCGAACGTTAGATTTACGAGGCGCGCGAAATTGTGACGGAGCGCCCGGTTTCTCTCTCTCTCTCTCTCTCTCTCTCTCTCTCTCTCTCTCTCTCTCTCTCTCTCTCTCTCGCTCTGTTCCTCTCTGTGCGTAAGCTCTGAATGCGTGCGCGTGCGCGCGACATTACGGATGTAGCCGGCTGCGAAAGGGCTGTTTGTGTTTGTGTTCTGAATAGGAAGGACAAGGGGGTTGGGTGTTGGTCGAGGTAGTGGAAGTTCGGATGAGGAGTCGGAGGGAGCAAGCTGCTGCTATCTCTGAGCTTGCGCGAGAAGCTCTAGGGGGATGAAAGCTCGGTGGGTTACCGAGTGAGAGATGTTGAGGTTAGGGTTTTGGGCGGTAGAGGTCGGTAGGAGGCTGTGTTCTGGGAGGGAGATGTAGTGGTACTTTGGGCGAGAGTAGGATGTTTATTTTAAGAGGGTATTGAACTCGCGTGAATATCTGCTTCGGATAATTTGGCGCACTAGTCGAATGTTACATTTATCGTAATAGAGCTATTGAAGTGAGAAATGATTTACTAATTGATAGCGGGGGGTTCAAAATTTTGTGATTTATTTAACATACGTATTTGTGATTTGAAAAGTATAGAGCTTTTGTGTAACATTTGTTACATATTCCATTATAATTGAGAACAATTACACAAAATAATATACTTTTTAAATAATAAAACTAAAATTTGCAGCTGACCGAAATTTGACCCCAATTAAAGCCCTCTTTTTGTCTATTTTTTTGGATGCATTATTTATTATTTTTATTTATTATTTTTCAAAAACTATAAAAATTCTGCAGATTGAATGCATTTAAAAAATGTTTATAATTAATATATGATTAATATTTTTTTTTTTTGCTTTTGTGGGATAATGAAATCAGCAAAATTAATAAAGGGTTTATACTGAAAAAAAGAATTTCGAAAAATTGTTATTCCGTTAATCAAACTTGTAAAAAATAGTTTGTGGATTCGATATAGACCTAGTTAAAGAAAAATATCCATTGTATAATTTTTATTTTGAAGTAAACTGTAAAAAGTTATAGCAAAAAAATATCTGTAATTCTAAGGGTGAGTTATCCTTAAAAAATAATACAATTATAACAATTTTATTTATTTTTTCACTATTATAAAATTTTTCTTAACACATTTCTCTTATTAATCATTCCAAAAAAATCTTACCTCGCATACATGCAAAAACCAACTCTAATCAATTATCGCCCAGCGTCCACGCTAACCAAAACGCCCGTCAAATCCTCCCACACCATCCGTAAGAAGCAACCGTAACGATAATACTTATCTCGGATTCATAACCCATCATCAGCGTCGCGCGTCAGAAATTCGCGCGCGAGGCATTTTAGCGGTTCTTTTATTTTCGCGGCACTGCGCGCGCGACGCCGAGCAGCGAGCGAAGAAGCGCGCCCGAGAATCGCTTCCGGCCAAAGTGCAAAGCCGTGTCGAGCCTTTTTTTATATACATACCGGGGACGGGCGGGCTCGCACAAAAATTGAGCGACTGCAGATGCTTCGAAGCCGCTGGCTCTGAAGGCTGGAAAAGGAGACGCGCACCTGAGCTTAAGCGCGGCCTGGAGGCTGCAGGAAGACTGGGGCGAAGAGAATAGTAAAGCGACTGGAGGAGATTACGGGCTGAGACTGAATTTTATAGACACTTACCGAGCCTGCTCTTTATTTTTCAAAAGCTTTTGATTTTTAAAGAAATTGTCGTTTGATTAATAGTGCATTGAGTGAATTGTGGCGGTTTAAGCTTTGTGGAAGAGGAAAGCTACGGTGCGTTGGATTATATGTTTGAGCGGATAATTAAGCTGACGCTCTTTTAGGTCAGTAAAATGGAAGTTAAAAGAAATGATGAAAACATTTTATTATTTCGAAAATCTGAACTTCAGTTTTTGACAGCTGTAAAATATGGAAGAGAAAAAATCCGTAAAGCCGGAATTTTCTGCATTTTGGTTTTACATTCGCGCTGATGGATTGAAATGTATCGTCAGCAGAAAAGTTTGACAGGGCTCAGCTGCTTTTATTTGTAAGTGATTATTCGCATTGTAAACGCAAAATGAAACTTCATATATATTCAAAATGCGGTCTGTTAATTTGTGTACCACCTCTTGTCATTTAAATAATTGAGTTATTTTATTCATATTTAATAGACTATGTAATTAAATACTGTTTGTAACCCTTCAAAATTTAATTCTCTCTGCTTAAAATTTGAATAGTTCTTGATTGACTAATGGAAATCAACGCCATGTAACATCAGTGCTGTATATTATTTTTGTATATTTTTAATATTTAACGGTACAATGCATAATTTTATTAATAATATTTTGTAATGTAAATTGCATTAATAATGTTTAAGTTACAATAAAAAATCATAAATATATTAATATTCAAAACTTTAGTATCTTATTACTTTAGTTATAATTAGTTATAGGAATAAAAACCATAACGCTATTCTCAGTAATAAAATAATTTTCAAACCATTTTTTTATGCTCTCTTTTCATTTTATGATGGAAAATTACACAAATATGTATATTTGAATAGACTTTAAAGTTTCAATAAATCTTGATATAACAAAGATACAATATCGCTGTAATATTACAACAACAGCATAACAAATTAAACAGCCAAAAAACGAAAAAATTAAGAAAACTCTTAATACATTTATAATAAACAATTAATATAAAATAAACAATTTCATTGTCGCGCGAGCATAAAGTAAAAGAGCACTTCGAAAATCAATCGAAGCGCGATGTAGCTCAAGAGATAAAGGCTCGAGCCAATGAATTCGGTAATCACCTAATGCAATATCCCACGCATACACAAGTCGCGTTGTCAATGCCGATACGCGTAATTACGCATAATTGCGATACACTCGGCGCATGCTCCACTACGAGGGCTATTGCCATTGGGAGAAAATGAAAGAAGACGCGCAGTGCGGCGTAACGGGGGTTTGTTTTCCCGCGGAGTTCAGTAATAATAACCCGGCCGTGTGTGTTATTGTGTTTCATCCGGTAGATCGTTAAAGTTTTTATTTCTACTTTATATCTCGCTCGGCCGGCCTGCTGTATAGATGCGCAGTTAATTATTTTTGCGCCGTGAACGAGCCTTCATTTCGCGAATTACGCGAGAGTCGCGTGTAATTCAATCGCTTGCTTTATCAATTTATTTTCCTTTTTTTTGGTCTCTACTGCCATTTAGATGATGGTGTCTATAAATTTCATTATTTTTTTTCTCGTTATGTAATGTTGTTAAAGCGGGATTGATTGAAAATTTTTAAATTGAAAATTAATGAAATAAAGTTTCCTGGTAACAGTCTATTAATTGACTTATTATTTTGAAACCATTCGATTTTTTTATTGAAATTGCTTGTTATATATTAAAAAATTTTGAATGATTTTTTGCATATAAATCTCCACTAATACTCGCAATAACATATAGCAAACAATCTTTGAATACTTTGACTCTTCTAAACTAAGTTTACTGCAGCAGTGGTATTAATTAAGTTAATACGTTATATGCCAGTCTGGACTAACATCCACTTGAAAAAACGAATTGCACCAAGTTTATAATCATCAAACCGAATCCTTGCATGTTTAAACATTTCCAATGAACTATTAAAAATTTACTCCACTAACAAATCAACAATTACTTTTAGAGCATCCCTAACATTTCCACTTCTAAACCTAAAACTACACCAAACAGCACGTCAAAGTTAGAATCAAGTAGCCGGCCCTTGCAACACTTTCCATCAAGCCTACTACAAGCTCCACCTAAAAATGCATATCCCACGATAGCCGATCGGCCCTCCCCGCTATATATACGTATACACACTCGCATTAATCATTCCTGCGCTACCTCCCAGCGAAAATAAAAAAAAAGCCCGCGCGCCAAACTCTCTTTCGAGCTCTCTTCGCTGATTACTCCGGCATAACGAGGCGCTCTCGCTCGCGCAATCTCTCGACTTGCCAAGCGAAATACACTCACCCACACAAACAGCCCGCGCGCGCTCCTTTATACATATAGATACAGGGTTAGAATTTAAAGTGCATCGGTATGTACACACGCATCGGGCGCGCGCGCACGTATAATCACCCGGCGCGCAGTGGCGCATTATGCCCGATGGAGTTTCTATATACGCTCGAATTACATTGCAAATACAAATGAGCGCGGGGGAGTGAGAGAAAGCATATAGCGCGTGACGAGATGTCATTAAACGGTCTAGGGTAAATACGGCAAACGCGGGCGCGCTTTAAACGCGCGGTATAGGAATTAGAGCTGACAGGCGCGTCGGGCCGACGGAGTAACAATGCGGATGTGGGGAAAGGGGAGATTCATAAAATATTATTGGGCTTTGCGAGATGGTAAGGAGGTGGAGGTGTATTGGTAAAATGGATGGGGAGGGAAGGTTTTTTGGCTCGTTGATGGGAGAGGGTTGAGAGGCTGTGTTTGGGTTGTCTGTTCTTGTAAAATGTGATATTGATCAAGCGGATTGAAGTTAATTTATTGTAAATTTTTACTTAAAATTGGTATAATATTAGTTAAAGTGGTATTGTTTTAGCAGTGCATCTTTATTGTACATGCTTTTGTTTATTTTAAAGTTTATGTTTTTCTTTTGTTGTTTTTTGATTACGTTTTGAACGTTCTTGTTTTTCGAGCATGTTTTGAACGTATACAGACCAGAAAAAAGACAAAAATATTCGTCTATTTATAATGTATTATATTTAGATCTGGATCGTTCATCATCGAAATTTTAATTTTTCAGCATAACTTTTTAAATACACTAAAGGCTAATCTACTATTTAATTAGACTAAAGTAAGAATAATAGCAAACAATTTCGGACAGTTTCTGTCCATATAAACTTTTCGGAAGGACCCTTTAATGAGGCTTAAATAT
>UELX01005765.1:0-12709 GCA_900480035.1 Eupelmus urozonus | reverse complement strand
CACGGCAGCTCTGCAGTTTATTGTTTTATGACTGCATGTGCAGTCCGCATGTCCCAACAGGCCTCGGCACAGGCCTGCTATTTTTTAGGTTCTTACATTTTTTATAAATAATTACTCTAATGACTCTAATAACTTCTTCCTCGTCGGTAGTATAGTCATTATCAGATAAATCTACTTTTGATGCCATTTTTTTGAGTAAACTTGTACGATTGCAGTTAGCATGCACAGGTTAAAAAACAATATGCCATGAGTATAGTACATTACACACCTAGGGAGCAAAAGGAATGTTCCTGATCGCATGATAATTTTCACCCGAGCCGAAGGCGTTTTAATGGTACCTAAAACTCTTTACTGCTGCTTCCCAAATACCTCCGAAATGTGGAGATTAAGGTGGATTAAAATACCACTCTATTCTTTTGGACAAAGCATAATTTCCTATAGTTTTTTTTAACTCAGGTGTATCGATAAGTTTATAGATTTTACGAAGCTCTTTATTGACTCCTACAAAATTAGTTCCATTATTGGAATAAATGTGTTCTAGCACCCCTCACCGTCCAATGAATTTACACAAAGCTGCTAAAAAAACCCTCGGAAAGATCAGTTGCAAGTTCAATGTGCACAGCTTTAGAAGCCATACAAACAAAGATACACCCATAAGATTTTAGAAATATCTTATTCCGATTTTTTTTCTCTTTAATAGTAATGGGACCAAAAAAGTCCCTGTGTGACAAAAAGCTGGAGCTTCATTTACACGTGCGTTTGGCAAATTAACCATCTAGGTGTGTGCGATTCATGGTCTTTGACGAATACATTCAACACATTGATGAATAATTAATAACCGTTCGCGAATAGCGTAAAGCGTTGATTGAATACTGGAATGTAAGTTATTTTCGTGAGTTTCACGAATGATAATATCGGTAACGTGATATTTGCTAGGCAGGGACAAAGGATGTTTTCGATTATAAATTAAAACAGATTTCTTTAAGCGACTGCCTACCCGAATAAGCTCGTTATCATCAAGAAAAGGATTCAATTCGTCTGATTTAGTGCCTTTCCTAAATGGAACGGTAATTTCACCTGAGTTTACTCCGGAGCAGTCGAAAGCAATTTAATTTCTGACGAAAATCTTTCGCGCTGTACCATAGTCAAGATACGACGGTCTGCTACTAAAATTTCTTTACATAACAATGGACTATTTTTCATTATTTTCGAGTTTCTCCAGCGAAACATGTAAGCAACTACTCTAGTAGAACGTTTAAAAGACGAAAAGCGGCTGTAAATATGAACAAATGATACAGTAGTAAGTAAACAAGTGCTCTTTTTCAATCAAGGCATCTCAGCCAATGATGTTTCGAGTGGTGGAGGCCACTTTTCTTTGGGGCTATATAACCAAGTAGGACCTGAAGCCCTAAGCGAATTTTTAATAAAATCGTATGGTAATTGATACATTTTTTCTATGTCAGCAGTAATAACATATAAATGTTAAAGCATGTAAATTTAAACAATTACGACAAATTTTATTTTTTTTTAATAAATTCCGAGCGATCGCAAATTTTAAGTTTATCAAAACCAGGGCATTTATACAGTTTATGATTTTCATTGCATTTTAAACATGATGAATTATAAGACCTAAAAAGAGTATTTGTTTTAAAACTTTTAATTTGAGTTTTATCGAAAATTTCTCCTGTTCTTTTTCTATTATTATTATTCCAACCGATTAAATTTGATTTTTCTAACGATCGTAGTTTAAAAACTTGTGCCTGAATGAATTTATAAAATTCCTCTAATGTTGGAAGCGTATCTAAATTCAATGTGTCTTCCCATCTGCTTCTAGTCGCGGGGGGTAAACAACGTTCTAAAATTCTTATAATGATTTCGTCTGGCTTAGCTTCAAGTCTTTCTAGCATATTGAGATGCTGCCGAGCCTTATCTATAAGGGCTGAAAGGTCACTTGCAGTAGCTTTGGGCACTGGTGAAAGATCTAATAACGCGTCTAAATGTCTTACAACAACTACCCTACGTTTTTGATCGTATGAATCGATAAGTGCCTTCCATGCTTTCGGGTAATCCATGAAATCGGGGAATTTTACGTAATCACTAATATCGGAACGCGAATGCACAAGAATAACAAATCTATTTTTAAACGCTGTCCAATTTTCGCATGTACCGTCAAACGAAGGGATTTTTATTTCCGGTAAATTAGGTAAGTCTTGCCGTTCCCTTATCGGAATCTTATTGGTATTAGAATTTTGTTCGACCTGTTGTGCCTTTTTCACCTTAGCCGCAACATCATAATAACGCGATTCGATATTAGAAAAATCATTTATTTGGGAATGATCGGGCTGAAGCGATATTAATTAATATTAATAAAATATTTAAGCTGATTGCGCCTATATAGTGTATATTTATGTATATTCAGCAATGTCATGTTATTTTTTTTAATAATAATGGGAAGAAAAATAATAGGAATACAAATTTTTGAAAAATTATAGTCAATGAAAAATATTGTACAAAACAAAATAAAATTTGTAGCACTCAAATATGATAATTTTTTAAATGCTATGATACGTTTTAAAAGCGTATTAGATTTGTGTAAAAGTTATAAATTTTAAAATGTTATCAGTTTTTAACAATTTGTTTTAGTTTAGTAAAATAAAGTTTAAAACAATTGTTTTAATGATTACCGAAAAAATAAACTTATGTTAGTTGTATTAATTGTAATAATAATTATACTGTAGTTCATTATTTATTAATTTGAATAATCAAGCAGAATCATAAAATAGTAAATAAAGCAAAAATTAACATGTTTTTTGGTGTTGTTAAGTAGAGCTGGTTGACAGAAATAAGTAAATACACTACAGTTTCAAATGTAAAATAAAGTAATTTTTATTGCTATAGAAAATATAAAATCTTCATTCATATAAAAATACAAAATTAAGCTACACAATCAGAAAAAAAGCTTTTACATATGTACAGCCGTTTTGCAAAATTTTCGCACTCATACATCTCCACAAACGCTCAGAGAAACTATATTACTCCTCCTGATCTCACTTCTCAATAGTAACTACCATGCGAGAGACCATGATGATGCGAGATCACGGGGGCAGCGTGATGCGAGATGATGGCCGGCTCGTGGTGGGCGATGTGCTGGTGGATCGGCTCCCTGTGGACGACGGCTTGGAAACCATTGTGGTGATCGGCGGTGTAGTGGACGGTACGTTTGTGGCCATCAGGGTCAACGAGGGAATAGCTGCCGTGGACGACGTCACCGTCGCGGCTCTCGTGCTGGCTCTTGATGTCACCGGTATGGGGGTCGTGCACCTCGTAGGCAAACTTGTACTTAGGGTGATGGTCATAGGGCTCCTCGTGGTGCTCGTGGCCGCTGAGGATTAGCGGGGCCGAGTGGTGGTGAGAGTCGATGCTGAGTGATGACTGATGCGAATGGTAGGGCAGCAAACCGGCGCTGGCGCAGGCCACGAGGGCGGACATCAAGATGAACTATTTAGAAGAGAAAAAACATTTAGATGTAAAGGTAAAATAAATATTTGACTACATGATAACTTTTCTAGTTGCTGGTTTTGATTAATTATTGTTTGTATATTTTTTATTTTTACTCTAAATAATGTGTTCTTTTTTATACAAAAAGAATATCTTAAAAGGCTTTATAATTAAACTACATAAATCTAATATTTTGTATAGAAATGTTTAAATCATTGAAATATGATGTTGCAATATTCAATACCGATATATAAACTAGTTTGCAAGAATAGAACCGTGTGCAAACAATATTTTTAAATTTGGAATGATTGTCGGTAAGTTTTAAAATTATGCTATGTCTGACTTTATTAAATAATTATTTAAATTAATTTTATTATGAATTCAAAATCATATAGCGTCTTAAAATGATTTCTAAAAATGAAACCGAATTTTCTGCCAAAAATAATCTCAGGCAAACCGTTGCAAATTTAATCTCCTACTCGTATGAAAAATTCGCGAACCAGCTATTCTTTAAAACACCTCGAACTCCAAAAAACTCACCTTGAAAGCCATTTTGGTTGGTGGTGTGTTGGTTGGTTTGTCTGGAATGAGACTGATGCTGTTACCGCCGAAAATTAGACTTTATATACTCCCGTTTCACGGCCTTCAGAAGGCATGCGTCCCAAAATTATTTCGCAAGTGCGCGCCAGTCTGGCCCGGGCGCCTGCATAATGCAGCCCAACAGTAGGAGCGGGAAATAAAGAGAGCAAAAGACAGGAAGAAAGGAAAAGCCCTGCTGCCGTTACACCCGGCGCGCCCGGCTACGAACCACTGTGTACGTAACTGGGCCCACATTATTAAAAACCTTTTTGGGAGTATTGCATAAAATGCCTGGCTTACGCTCTACTTAGGAATTTTATCAGCAATCTTGTTAGTAAAGGTCTGCAGTCGAAGCGAAGATCGACCAACTGATTTCTTTTTGAGTGACTTATTTTGAGATTGAAAAATTAGTAGTTTCCTGTTTTGCATGTGTTTGGGTATGAACTTTTATTTTAATTATGTAAGAATGTAAAAATGTAGGGTATTGTGACATACTTTGAAAGAAACTTGAATGGAACTTGTTTTATCATTACACGTGTGATACAGGTATTCATGAATGTTAAATTTTAATGAAATTATTGCTGAAATACTCAAAAGCTTACGTTTAAAAAATATATAACTTTCTATGTAGAAAAAGTGTAACTAATAAATAGAATTCTAAAAGTGACATTTCAGAATCGTTTATATTTTATAGCCAAACTTAATAACTTATTAGTCCGTGTTTTCATTATGAGAATAAATTAATACAGTGAAAAATAATACAATAATTGCACACTAAAACACTTTAAGTATAATTTTGATTTATAGATGGAACTGTGAAAGTACACATTACATTGAAATTATTCAAAATTTGTGCTAAAATTACGGTAATAGCATGGTGAAAAACATGAAAAAATTTCATCAACTTCCATTGTGCAGTAACACTTATTATGTCATCATACATATCTTTGAACCGTAAACACGTATTAATAAATAACTTCATTCCTCAGCTTGTTTCACACGTATAAAAACATTTAATGAAAAAATGAGCTCAATAAATTATTAATGTACACATTACAAACCTTATTTCAATTATTTTGAGACAGTTCACTATTTAAAAATTTGTTTCAAATAATATGTCTATTAAACGTGTAATTTCAGTTCTTGACATTTATTCATTTTTCAGTTTTCATTGTTTCGCTGTTTTTTTATATTTACAACAAATCAAAGCATAATTTATTATACATATACAAGTTTTATATATAAAATAGTATATATAAACAAATTTTTTGTACAATTATAAAAAGATCAAGTTTTTTAATTTATAAAAATATTTTTTTAAATTTCTATTTTCCAATTTATAAAGATATTTTTTTAAATTTCAATTTTCTAATTTCAAAATTTTATAAATTAATTATATCAAGAAATACTTTAAATAAAGAGTACAAGACTTAATGACATGATGATAGAAAAAAATTGTAGTAAGCTAAAAAAAAGCAAATAAAAAAGGTTTCGTCAAAAAACATATTAGACACATGATATTTCTTAAATTGCAAAGCTGATTTTTATGAAACGATATAAATATTCTCTGCATAGATATCTAAATCTGTTTAAATTATTATTATTATTATTTAAATTATTATCTAGTAACCAATTTCTACACAAGTAGTGTTTAAATTACAATTATGTTTTCTTTTTAGTATTACAAAATTTATTATATTAAATTATAACCTTGAAGATTGTACCGTTACTGTAATCAATGATACTGTAAGTTGAGCTGCATTATGTAATAAAAGTAAATAAAAAAAAACTATCAAAATACAGAACTTGTTACGTAAGTTAGACCCTTATACCTGTAGTTACACATTTATAGATATTGCTATACGAGATATACATTCATTATAGCAGATGAATTTGCAGATAATTTTAATTTTGAGGTACGATTGTATAATACATCCAAACCTAAAAATAATATAATTGTGATAAATTTTAGAATATTTTTTCTAAGTCTAAATTAAAGTTGAGATAAATTTTAGAATAAAAAAATAACAGAAAAAGTTATTTGCTAAAATGTTGCACTAGTTTAAAATCTGATAAAAAGGTAGCTAAACAAAGGCTACTAAAAAGCAAATATATTTGTTCTACTTTTAACAATAAAACTAAACTAAAAGAAGGATTTTCAAATTTATTAAATTGACTAATTTGTAAAAAAAAATTGTTGCATAATAAAAGTTAAATAGAATACAAAGAAAAAAAATTTTTTTTTGATGATCTGTTTCATGAATATGAATATTTCATTGATTTAAACTTGTTATTTACCTTCCACATTATAAAGATTACAATGTTTTTAAAAGAAAATTTTCATTCTTTATTTCTTTGCTAAAGTAAATTTGAGAATACTAAATTCTAATATAAATATACAAGTGCATGCAGTACTAAGTATCTTGATATCAATCCTTTTTCATAAATTTAAAATACTTGAAATAGTACTTGATCTTTAGAGGGTCAAGGTAAGCTGTATCGATGCCTCTTACGAAGGCTATACTCAATTTAAATTTTTACAGTAAAGGAAAGTTCTTATTTTTACGGCGAAAAAAACACTATATAAAGAGATTATTTTTTCAAAAAGATAATATTTTTAAAACCTGTGTAGGGAAAATGTTAAATAGATAAATACAATACATATTATTTCAGGTCAAAAAAACATTTTGTACATTCATAATTATCAGTCTTATAAAATATTTACATATTATATATAATATAATTAAATCTTTCATTGATGTCATATTTGCTGAAAAACTTTATCAAAATTACAATAAATCGAAATTATTCGTTAATGCTATTAACCGTTCACTACTCCTAAAAAGAATTTATTATTAATGCTCATAGAAATTGTAATATTAATATATTATGTTATAATTTATTTATAATATACAATTTATCTTGGTAACTATTGAACTGTGTTAGTTTTCATCGTAAGAAATGAATCGTGTCTTTTTTACGGCAGAAACTGAAATTTATTAATTTTGACGATCATTCAAAATATGATATGTTCATGAGAAAGATTTAAAAATCTGGAACTACGATATATTGTCACTCCTAACGAAGACTCGTGAATTCCATTTATCACCGCAAAGTCTAGTATTTTTTACGAACACTCCCAAAGGTTTTTCAAAGCTTGCCGCCGAAACTAGAAGATTCCGCCATCTTGCTGCAAAAACTAGCACGTTATCGTGAAGACTAATACATTTTGCCTTTTTACTACGAACGTCACTGCGTTCAATCCTTGTTATTAAAAAAAAGTGGTATTGTTAAATGATAAAAAAATCTGGATGCGTTTACATACATTTCATAAAAGAAAATTTTCTTTTTATATTAATTTTTTTTCTTTTTAATTTAATTTAACTTGAAGATAAATTGTTTTTTAAAATATTAACTCTTTTGCAGTTTATTCAATAAATAACATTTTTACAAGAATAAACATTTATAACAACATTTAAATACGCAATGTTATATCTGAATAACTCTTGTGAGTTTTCAAGGTTTTCAAGTTAATATTACAATTTACTAAACTAAAAAAAGGTTTTTTATAAAAACGTGTAATTTGAAATAACTTTTTTATAAAGCATAGCGATTTAATATGAAAATATTTTATTAAGAATTATATTTTTTAGAATGATAATAAGTTGGTACCGTCTTGTACAATAAAAAATCGATTATTGTACATTTGTAGAGAATTATTCATTGTATAGTTTTTGAAATAAAATTGACATTGTATAAAATCAATGCAGTAATTCGTAGTTTAAACAAAATTATCATCTTTTTAAAATGTTATCAGTCACGAAACGTGGTATTTTATTTCTAGTAACTGAATCTATAAAAGTGTATCGCTATTAAAACGTCAGTCATTCTTAAATTAAGGTAGCGTTAAGATTAGCGATTAATATGAATCATTCTTGTATATCAATGCTGATTTTTGGAATATTAGTGATTCATCTACTCTATTATGGTATGTGTTTTATTTTTAAATTATAGATAAGTATGTTTTATTTAGTTAGAAAATGTTTTACATACAAATATATTAGAAAAAAAACATCACATTTGTTTGTAAATATTTTCAGTAAAAAAAAATAGTACAAACTTTTGCTTCTTATTGAATGCTGTGCATTGATTTTTTTCTATTCAAAAATCTTTACGTAAGCAAAGGCATGGAAATTTAAATATTTGTTTTAGCGGAATGTTTTTCGCGGCTAAGAATAATCGGTGGACTTCAGGATGATAACCATGAACTCAAATTCGCCGTAGCAATACTAAGAGACAACAAACTGATCTGTACCGGTAGCCTAATAGCCGATCAGTATGTCGTTACTGCTGGCCACTGTGCTATTGATAAAAATACTAATGCTTTTATCGGCGGTTCCTATGAGATCGTAGCTGGGACGAATATTTGGGACAGTTCCAATGGAACACACGTGCAAGTGGAAAAAATATACGCGCCGACTTTTTATGACCCCAGGAACAGCAATATTGCAGACATTGCAGTATTTAAGGTAATGTAATGGAGTTATTGAATACATTTAAACATTAACAAAAAATATGTAATGCTTAAAAGTGTTTCTCAATTTTAAATATTACACAAAAATAAAATGAAAACATTTTTTCTTCATAATCAGTGAGTCACGCTATTGTGATATCAAATATTAAAACTAACGGTCACATCTGCTTAAACATACGTACAGGTACACGTAGTTATAAATTTACATAGCATGCTTCAATTACATAAAACTTAAAACATATCAAGTACGTAAAATTCATACGCATAAAAAATTAACGACTGCTATTCATATATAACGGTATTACCAAGAAGGTAATTTATAAAATGCTATATAAAAATAATTTTATGTTTAATTCTATTTCTTAAGTGAGTACAATGTGATTCTATTTTATAAAATTACATTAAATTATTTTTGTGATTTCACCGTATAAGTTTTCCAAAATATGTGCTGTCGAAATGTAAATTAAAATAAAATGTAACACTTTCACTCTTCATTTTCATAGTAACGCTTTAATTTATTTTCACTTTATACGAAAATATTTTATCTTGTAGTGCATCAGAAGTATGAAGATCTAAAATGTTACAAAAGATATGAGCAACATACTGTAAATATTTTTAAAAAATAATAGTGCATTACTAATACATTAAACGTTGCAAAAATTTAATTACCTTATATTTGTTATTATTTAGATTTAAAATGTTTAACCTTAAAAGATAGCTTTAGAAATAAACACTATTATGAATAAACATAATGATGAATTAAAAATTTTTCATTTTTATAAAATATTTATCATACCATTTAAGATACGTTAAAAATATTGTTCATTAAAATTTGTTACTTCCCATTTTCTTATAGTTCATATTTTTATTAAAATATTAAAAAAAGAGATTTTAAGTAAACTATGAGAGAAAGTAAAACTAGAAAAAGAGTGAGAATTCGTTATTAATCTGGGCGTGAACCTGTCAAAAAACAGAAATAACATCCTAGAGGTTGGATTAATTAATATAAATAACATCATAATTGTACAAAATTTATAATAAATATTTAACGAAGGTCTTTGTAAAATCTAATTCGTATTTTGTAAATAAAATTTTTTAAATTGTTTAAATAAAAATACATAAATTATTTTACTGTGAAGAATTTCATTAGATTTTTGTGAAAGTAAGCGAGGAATAGATAATTTTGCTAAAATATTACTACAATAATGCTTTCTAGAAATTTGGATAAACTTCGTTAAATAAAAGTAATAAAATCCTTTGTAGCATTACATAATAAATATATAAACTAACTTTATAGTATACTTTCATCCGTGGGAATCAACTAGTACAGTTTAGTCACCCGGTGTTCACTTCCTTTTAAAACATTACTTTAGGGTTCAGATAGGGTGCGACCCTACCTATAGGCATATATGCGCTTACAGGACCTCAAAACTATAAACATCTGCCTTTTGAGTTTCTCGTGGACACCTGGTTAGCGCGACCGATTTCCCGCGCTTTTCTGTTATAACTGTATCAATAAAATGTTTTTTTTTTTATATCTTATTTATCGTATATAATATTTTTAATAACATTTGTCTGAAATAATATCACTTTGATATGATTTTTTGGCTTTCGAGGTATTGATATATCCAAAACTAAAGTTTTTTGTAAATAAAAGTTATGATCTTTCAACATGTCTCCTGCAATACTTTGATATTCTATAAAAAATATTTTCTTTATAATTTAAATAGCATATTGCTCTGCCGCAGCAATTACTTGTAAAAATTTTAACAATGGTCATAAGTATTAAAAACTTTGACAACTTTTACTAAAACATTAATTATAATTTACAGAAAACTTATACAATTTTATAAAAGATACCTTTTTTGTAGATTAAAAATTTTGGCAAAAACTTGATATAAAGGAATAATTGTATTTTAACAGCATTACGTTATTCAAGATCTGAAAAATTTATTACATCTCTCTTCCTAAATAAATCCTCTGTAACTTCTTAAAAATACGTAGTAAAGACTTTGATAATTTTTTATCTATATACAAAGCCGAAATAACTATAAAGTTTAAAAAAAATAAATATTTTTTTTCTCAGATTAAAAAAGTATTAAATATAGGCGAAGATGCCAGATTATTTAGGCTGCTGTTACCCCAGCCAATTCGAAGTCTGGGCCACGCTGATGATTTTAAAGGTTCCATTGGAGTAGTTGCTGGATATGGATTATATGATGATTTCTCCTATCACGTCGTGAGCGTTAATAAACAAGAAAAAACATTTTATACAGATGGAAAGGGTGGGACATTGCAAGGCGGTTTCGCTGAGGTACTTAGTCAAACAGATTGCAACGCAGCTTATTCTTTTAAACTTCATGACAGTCAATTGTGTGCCAGGTTGGGTACTAATGCCGCAGGTCATCGTGGAATTTGCAATGTAAGTATTTTTGCAATGATTAAAAAACTGACGATCTGAGATTAAAAGAACACATTTTTTTTTTAATTAAAATAAACTCTATATGAAAGTATTAATTTAATTAAATATTCTAGATTAAAAAAATATTAAAATATATTCGAAACTATAATTTTTAATTAGTTATTATTAAAAAAGTAATGTATTTTTTTAAGGGTGACAGTGGTGGACCTCTTGTAGTCGAGAACCAATTACTCGGAGTAGTAAGCTTTGGCAGTCCAGAATGTGATGATAGGTTTGCACCTACTGTGTACACAAGTGTTCCTTACCTTATAGATTTTATCGTTGATGCATTTAACGACAATTATTCTAACAATACTATACGTTCCATAAGTTAAATTAAATAAAATTCTCAAAGAAAAGAATCTTTGAAAAAATTACAATACTATATAGTAATGCTACCATAGACTGAGAAAATTTAAAGAAATTACTATACTTCATCAGAAATTTTACTATAAATGTAAAGATGTTATTTTAAAAAAGAAAAATGTCAAAAATTATTATACTATTATTCAACGGAGGATTAAACAACAAAATTTTCGATAATATCTGTATTGATTATATTTAGATTATTTATTTCACTATACTTTATTTATATTTATCGTTATTCTTTCGAATTAAGTCAATAAAAATAATATATTTGATGAATTTGGTTATTAATTGCATAATTATTCGTATTCCAATTTATCCTGATCTCTCAGCTTACTTACTTATGTACATGGCTAACTGACATAAAATTGGTTCACAAAAATTGATTAAACATTTTTTTTCAACCAAGCATTAGTTCTGGAAACATTCTCAAACACTCCTATGATTGAGCCCTTTCAAAAGAATCAATCAACGTTATTAAAATATTTTTTCGTGCATTGCAGAAAGAAAAACATGGTTAAACTTACTATAAATTTAGTAACTTAAAATAAATATCTGTGGTATAAGGTTATGACTACTAAAGCGCATGAAAATTAGTATTATAGCGTCTATAGTAAGTAATTCAACATTAAACAGTTTACCACAATTATTTATTATACTTATAGTTTCTAAATTTGTGGTAACCTCAACAATATTTTGCTTTCAGTGTGTAAATAACCTCAATATACAAACAGCCTAACTAGCCGACTCTACTTTTTAGAGTGAATATTGAATCTAACTAGAGTTACCATAGCTCAGTGCTATGAAGCGTGAGCTTAGAGTTAATTCTGACTCCGAAAATGTAAAAGAGTAGAAAATGAATCTGTTCTACGTTTAATTAATTGATGGCCCTGAAAAGGGCCGATTGTTTCATTTGAGTAATAAATTTAAGAACTTTTTTCAGTCTTCTTGGGCAGAAGAACAGCCTGGATGTTGGGAAGTACACCACCCTGGGCAATAGTGACTCCAGAGAGCAATTTATTCAGTTCCTCGTCATTGCGGATAGCCAGCTGAAGATGACGGGGGATGATCCTCGTTTTCTTATTGTCACGAGCGGCATTACCTGCCAACTCAAGTACTTCAGCGGCTAAATATTCCATAACCGCAGCGAGGTAAACCGGAGCACCGGCACCAACGCGCTCAGCATAGTTTCCTTTCCTCAAGAGACGGTGAATACGACCGACTGGGAACTGGAGTCCAGCCCTGTTGGAGCGAGTCTTTGACTTTCCCTT
>UELX01005764.1:0-12709 GCA_900480035.1 Eupelmus urozonus | reverse complement strand
CAGAAACACGCGCAAATCCCAGAAACACATGTTGTATACTACATATCGTCCCAGAAACACACAAACGATAAATTTATTGAATATATATATAGCAAAGCGCTGCTGACACCAATATATATATATATATATATATAGGTGTCAGCAGCGCTTTGCTGGCGTAAATAAACACAGGACTAGGTTATATATAAAGTTGTTATATGTTATTATATATGTGACAGATTCCTTATAAAGAATGTAAAAACATAAAGCGAGAGAAGAACCAAGTTGTATACACAGTGAGTACAACGAGCTGGAGAGAGAAATAGCGCATTCTAGATTTCGCTTGCCTCTCGGCAGCTGCAGCGAGAGATTACTGAGGCTCGATTGCGCGAGTGTCAAGTCCGACCCTAAGAGTGTGGCACTTTTTACTAATTTCTTAAGTTAATTGACGGCTTCGTCTATTTTTGTCATCGGCCTGACGAGCGCAGCATAACGAGCTGCCCCTGTGCTGGCTCAGAGAGTGCCGACCCCCGCCACACAGTGGAAAATTTAAACAAATTTTGTTTCAAAATTCAAGAAATGGCTTAATTTTTAATCAATCTTTGTAAAATTTTTTCAAAAATGGTCGCGATAGATTGCACTTTAACAAAACTGCAAAAATAGTGATGTCACATCCAAAAATAGGTTAGAAAAAAAAACAGTGAGAAAAATCTTTGTTCTTCTTACTTGCAGCTTATTAATAAACCAATGAACCCTAAAATCGTTAACTTCAAACACATAAGCCCAAAACCCATCAACCCTAAACCCATAAACCCTAAACCCATAAACCCCGAACCCTAAAGCCATAGACCCATTAACCCCAAATCCTTACACCCCAAACCGATAAACCCTAAACCCAATAACCCAAAACCGATAATCCCTAAAGCCATGAACCCATAACTCATACACGCTAAACCTATAAACCCATAAACCTCAAACCCATAAAGCCTAAGCCGATCAACCCTAAACCCTAAACCCATAAACACTAGACCCATAAACCCCAAACCCATACACCCTAAACCCATAAACACTAAACCGATAAACCCTAAACCCATGAACCCATAAACCCTAAACCCATGAACCCATAAACCCACGAACCGTACGCCCATGCACCCTAAACCCATATACCTATAAACTTGAAACTCCTCAACCCTGAACATTAATGTATACATTTGTAGCTTTAATAATATACTATAATAAAAATGACTTTTCGACGTATAATTAATAATATATTTTTTGCAGAAATTGACTGTTTTCAGCTCTAAACTGGTATTGGTGCAAAGCTTTCTCTTTGAGAGAGCAAAAAAATTAGGTTTTCGTAGAAAGTTGTTGGTAATTATACCAATTCAAAAAGAAAAAGAGACAGAAAAGAACAATATAGAGTTCCGGAAATTGTGAAAAATAATTATTTTAGTTTAAACGACTCAATGAATCTATTTGTGCATGATATGTCTTGATCCGCTGTAATATGAGAACTCACTGCAGCAATACTAGGTCTAGAATTATGATATTATCTCTTCAAATTGTAGGAATTCAGAAGTAATAGAAAGAAAATAAAAAATACATTACATCTCGTCAAAGATATGTTATATTTTTTATTGTAAATAAACTATTACTCTTTTTTATACAGTTAAACCATTATTAATTATAGTTAATAATACGATATATACATATAAAATGTGAAACTATCTGATATATTACATATAATAATATTAATATTAATATACTGTTAACTAAACATCTTTTACAATCTCAACAATTTCTTTGCTTCTTTGGTCATTTCCTTTGTTTGTTTATCACGCACAGCTCTTAAATTAGTTATGAAGGGATCAGAAGATATAAGCAGATAATGCATTATACCTTTATTTGTTTTATGTATCTGAAACATTCTACAATTATGTAATCATTTTTGGAATATTTTATGAGAAGCTTTTTGGTATATTTTATGAGAAGCTTCTTGCGGTTCTTCTGAAAATTAGCCACATGGATAGCCAAGCTCTTTCATGATGTCACAACCATGAATTAAATAACGATGGACTGAAGGTGGCATTTTGTACCATGGGTATAAGTTGACGCACATTTTCGCAGTTTCTACAGAATACTCCTTAAATTTCTCATGAGAAACTAATCTTGTGCGAGTAATTATTTGCAATAAATTATGGAATCTTCCAATTAGTTCTTCACTGACTCCTGTGATAACTGAAACAGTTTTAGCTTCACTAAAAACAACTCTAGCAACGTTTCCAGTATTGGTTGTTCACTGACTCCTGTGATAACTGAAACAGTTTTAGCTTCACTAAAAACAACTCTAGCAACGTTTCCAGTATTGGTTGTTCCAGCCCCTTGCTTTACAACATCCACCGTTAAAGACAATTGATTTTGAAGCTCTTTTTGTACAATGCACTTTCTTTCTTGTTTCCTCTTTTTTTCTTTTTAAATTTCTTTTTTTTTCTTCTTTTGAAATTTTGATTTTTTTATTATTCGGTTTTTTATTTGTATACTCAAGGTGTTTAACACCACCAAGAGAGTAAGAAATATGGAGGATATATTCCGAATTTATAATATGCTGTTTTTCAAGGAAGCTTTGTAACGTAAGAAATATCATTAATATATTTGGGTCCTACAAGATAAATATTACAAGAATTAAAAGCTCGTTGTTCACTCAATATATTATGAATTTTTCCATCAATCGTAGTATGTCTCAAATCAAAATGTATCCGAAATGACATGTTTAACAATAAGTTTTAACTCTATTTAATTGGTTTTCATAAAAATTGTAAGTATTTTTTACCAACATGTCAGATTCTGAATTAAAAATGAATTCTATGGTACGGCAATAAAAAGTGGAATTTGTTTTCTTATTTTGCCATAAAATATTATCTCCAGCTCTTAATTGTAAGGGAGAGAACGTTACTAGGAAGACTATGCTATCTGAATATTTTTCCTCTGACTTCAATTCATTACTTACTTCTTCATTCTGCTGAAGTTCACCAAACGCTTTTTGCAGAGTCGTTTGTTGCCCTGATGCTCCATCCATACCCCATTTCCCAAGTAGTGTTAACTTTACATTTTCTGAATTTTTCAGAATACTTTCATCTAATAGTTTCAAAATTCTTTTCGTCGTATGTTCAAGTAATGAAAATATGTCAACTTTGGCTCCTCTATCGCTAATTTCAATATGATCGGGATAACATCTTTTTTTCATTTCAACAATTTCAACGTAAGTAGGATATAATTTTTCACCAAACAAATTTTTATTATGATCTCTCAAGTTTTCGTATTTACTTTTTGTAAGATCTCAATCTACATACATTGCCAAAACTTTATAATTTTATTCTTCTTTTTTGTGATCTGGTCGAGTATCTGCAGTAGCTTCAGGTTCTACTCTGTCCTCTGTTTCGAAATCTTTTTGTTTCAATTTTACAGCTAAAGAAAGTTCTTTCAGAGTGTAATTTAATGCCAACTTCTTTGGCACGTCTATACTTTGTGCTTTTGTTATAATCATTAGAACTTACTCTTGGACGTCCCACTTTGATATTCTGATAAACGTTCCCATTTTCAGATTCAGCACTATGTGAAGCCTCAGCAAGATCAAATACAAATTCTTTTTCTAAGAAATATTTAAATCTTGATTTAAATAAATCTTTTTTGCGACATACTTTTTGATACTTTTCATTAAATTGCTTAAGTAACGTAACTTGTAGTTGTTTTCTAATTAACTTGTTCTGAATATCCGAGAAATCTACTTCACACTTCAAATAATTTGAAATAACATCAATGTTTTCTTTACTAGGAGATCCCCAAATCAAATTACATAATTCTAAATATTTTTTTCTAACAATCATAATACATAACAATTCTATTCTGTAAAAAATATATACAATTTTATAAATCAAATATATAATATACTCATTCAACTAATTACAGAAATTTGAAAGAAAAAATTTAACCAATACAAAGATACTTACTTTTTAATAATGAAATCATTTTTTGATAAAAATAAAACAATGAACAAGCACTATTCTTGCTGCGAAATATCGAATCGTTATTTTCAAATTGTTATGTTTATATAGGTATATTCACATACGCAGTTTTCTACAATTGAGGAAATATAGTCCTCTAATAGCAATGTCAATGTAATTGTGATCATACATCTGGAATATTAATTTGACATTAACATAGTACCGTTGCTATGGTAATAGAAAATTATATAGGTAATTATATAAATGTTTCACAATAAATATTTTTGAAATTATTTATTCTTTATTAACAAAATAACAAGAACATTCGAAGAAATTAGAAAAAATAAATCTAATTTCAAATTTTGTTTTAATTTTTAAAGAAATATTAACTTTAACCTTTAACTTTCATTTTAACTATAACAACAATAACAATAGTTACTGCAGCAACTATAGGTACTTATTATTGTAGATAAATAATCCACTATGTAGTTGATAAGTTTGCATACTTACTGCCATTTTCACCACTGCATTTATTTGTCAAAAAAAAAATAATTCAGAAACAAATATTTTTTTAATAATTAATTTTTCAATAGATTCTTTTGCTTAGTTTCTTTTAATAATCATTATAATTATCACTTATTATCTAATAACTTAGTTAACAAATATGACAAGGGTAGGAAAAGCTGAAATTGTTTTTCATTTCCGACTTCTTAATTTTCTGAATCCGCAACTATTCCAAGGGACAATATTGCGATTTAGGTGATATTATTTCACTTAATCTTCAAAAAACAATCGATTAAAAATGTTTACATTGAAAATTGCATGTGCATATACCTTCTATTGTCCTCTATTAATTTAATAGATTTAGGGCTAGGACAGTCAATAGAATGAAGAATAACAGGAATAGGAACAAGAGGAATAAGAAGGAATATGAAGGAATATTCCTTCTGTACCCGTTGTTTCTTAACCTACATTTTCTGTTTTAGGTCAAGGAACAATGATGGATGATAGGAATATTCCTTCTTATTCCTCTTGTTCCTATTCGTTAATTCTTGATTCTTTTGACTATCCGAGCTCTAAATAACTGGAAAAATGTTTTAATAACTCTTGATAATAGAAGTATGTTTTGAAATAGTATGGGTTATGGGTGTATGGGTTTGGGGTTTATCGGTCTAGGGTTTGTGGGTTTAGTGTGTATGGGTTTATCGGTTTAGGGTTCATGAGTTTAGGGTTTATCGGTTTAGGGTTTATGGGTTTAGGGTTTATCGGTTTAGGGTTTATCGGTTTAGGGTTTATGGGTTTAGGGTTTATTGGTTTAGGGTTTATGGGTTGAGGGTTTATGGGTTTAGTGTCTATGAGTTCAGGGTTTATGGGTTTATGGGTTTATCGGTTTAGGGTTTATGGGTTTAGGGTGCATGGGTTTAGGGTTTATGGGTTTATCGGTTTAGGGTTTATGGGTTTAGGGTTTATCGGTTTAGGGTTTATGGGTTTATCGGTTCAGGGTTTACGGATTTAGATTTTATGGGTTTAGGGTATATCAGTTTAGGGTTTATGGGTTTATCGGTTCAGGGTTTACGGATTTAGGTTTTATGGGTTTAGGGTATATCAGTTTAGGGTTTATGGGTTTAGGGATTATGGGTTTATGGGTTTAGGGTTTATCGGTTTAGGGTTTATGGGTTTATGGGTTTAGGGTTTATCGGCTTAGTTTTTATGGGTTTGAGGTTTATGGGTTTATGGGTTTAGAGTGTATGGGTTATGGGTTTATGGCTTTAGCGTTTATCGGTTTTGGGGTATTGGGTTTACGGTTTATTGGTTTGGGGTGTAAGGTTTTGGGGTTTATGGGTTTATGGTTTACGGGTCTATGGGTCTATGGGTTCGGGGTTTATGGATTTAGGGTTTATGGGTTTAGGGTTTATGGGTTTGAAATTTACGATTTTAGGGTTCATTGGTTCATTAATAAGCTGCAAGTAAGAAGAACAAAGATTTTTCTCACTGTTTTGTTTTTCTAACCTATTTTTGGATGTGACATCACTTTTTTCGCAGTGTTTCGTTAAAGTACAATCTATCGCGACCATTTTCGAAAAAGTTTTGCAAAGATTGATTAAAAATTGAGCCACTCTTTGAATTTTTAAACAAAATTCTTTCAAATTTCCCACTGTGCGTCGACAGTACGATTTTGATAAATTCGCTATAGAAAACTTTATAGCTGTTAAAAGAAATTTCTACGGCTTCAAATGGTGAACTAACTGCGTAGCTGCAACTTCCTATAACCGCGTAGGCATCAATGAGATTTTGCAGTGAGTTATTTATTGTCACATATGGACTAATAGGTAAGTTATGAACAACTAATTTTTCTTTTAATAACTTTTGTTTTTCTTCGAGCATATCAGCATTCTGTTAAAAAATGGTACTTTTTACAAAAAGAGAATATATTAAAAAATGTCTTAGCATTTCAAACTATTTATTCTTTTATTATTAAAAACTAATTATTTATAATTCTTTCATATAGCTAATACTCAATTCTTAGAATTTTTTCTTAAATATAATTTTTCTACTTGTTGTCTTACTTCTTAAGGGGAAGCAGTACAAAAAACGCCCTTTGTTTAATTGTTGTTTAATAATTAATTGTTCATATACATTTTCAAATTCTTACGACCTGACACACAAAGAAAATATTCTTATCTATTGTTTAAATGAATGTTGAAGTCATTTGGTTACAAATTGAAGTCTGAAACCGAGAAATACGGAATTAATAATTTCTCCCTACATATAATGCTAAGACCACTAAAAGTAGGAACGTTTTTGGTACTGCTTTTCCTTAACTCACGTAAAATTTACAAATTCTATGAAATATAAACGTAAAAGTCCTTGGTACAAAACTTCACCGTAGAATCGTCAATTTATGTTGAGTTCTTCTCCAAAAGTGACCATAAATTGATGATTTTTGTATATCAAATGACCATTTTCATAAATGATTGAATTATATTTTCAAATTATATAAAAAAAATTCTTAGAAGTTAATGTTTTAATTAAATTTTGATATGTAAGGGAAATTCTTCAAAAACTCAGAAATTCAAAGAAATTCTTAAAAATGCAAATAATTTCCAATCTAACCATTTTCTTTTTCTTTGAAACAATAATATTTTTCGGAAGTAACAATTATTATATTTTTTATCGAGTTTACCTATTCTCTACTACCAGAATTTATCTATATCAAAATTTACTTTTAAAAATGAAATAAAGTTTTTATTCTATCTATTCCATTTGGAAATAAATGTAATTAATTAAATTCCACAAATTCTTGGTCGTTAATACTTTCCTGCGTAAAAAATTTAAAGATATTACAATAATCTTAAAAAGACATGTCTCAATTATGGCACTATTGAGATCTCTTTAAGATGGAATCATCTCAAGGTTCGAAAAGACTGTTTTGAAATTGTTTTAAAAGTTTTAAAATAAGACTATTTAGCAATATTTTTGAGATTCGCAAAATTAATTTTTTTATTTTTTCAAGATGTTTTTAAGATGTCTATAAGATGCTTTTATTACTATTGCGGAAAGTTGTTAAGATCTATTTGAGATGCTTACAATATTTTTTATATTGATTTTAAGATAGTTTACAGATATAGAGTATTTCATAAATTCAAATATTTGTATTAGTTTTAATGTGATTTTGTGGTAAATTTTTATAGCGATATGATTCGATAGTTATTGTCCTGATGACAAATAGATGCCTGTACCAGTTTCTCATCATCGAATTGAATCATCTCGCTATAAAAATGTACCAAAAAATCACAAAAACTAATGCAAATATTTGAATTTATGAAATACTCTATATCTGTGAAAACTGAAAATTGAATATCAATAAACTATTTTGAAACAATGTTATCGTGTCTTCAAACTCCTTATTATAATCCGTAAGAGATCTTAAAACTCTCGTCCTAAATTCTGTAGACCGGCAGATAGAATACATTGTGACCAAGTGTACTCATATAAGCTTTTAATTGTAAAAAAGGAATTGAATAGTTATAATACATATGAATAGATTAAAATTAAATAAAGAAAATACCTTAGCATAAAGAATGAAATTTTCAATTCTCTCGTTGACCTCTGGGTTCCACTTAGTCCCTGGGATTACTGCTTTAATCTTCGACAAAGTATGAAGTAGTGCAGGTAACAAAAGCAGTGCTACGTTTTGCACATGTTCTGTAAAATAAAACAAAACATGTTTAAATATATGACATTTATTTTTTATGGAGATAATTAAAACGTAAATACTTACCAGCAGATGAAATTACTGCATTTTCTGCCAAAATTTTTTTTATACTCTCATTCCTAGTTTTTCTCTTAGCAATGACAATGATTTTCTTAGCCATTTCCAACCACTTTGACTGCAATTTGTCACCTTTATTTAGATATATTTTTGAAAAATCTATCTCTATCTAACAGCAAGAAGATTTCATATAATTTCATAGTAGCTGTAGGAGACTATATTTATTAATATACGAAAAGAAATTTCAAGAAAAAAGAGCGAAAGAGATACTGCCACTCTCTCCGCGTAGCGCAGTACGCTTTGCTCTAACTCTCCAACTCTCGCTTTCACTCTCTCCTTAACTTCATTTCTTTTGTTCCTCCCTTCCCTGCTACTTTTCCTATGCACACGTGCAGGAATGTGCTTATCGCCGCTTGGCGACAGCAATCCTACACCTTAGCTACTTTCTTCCTTTTCCTATTTTAGTATTTTGTCTGCGTTTATGTGACAAAACTCCTTCGTGCATTTCTGTCACATTATACGCTATTAAAATAGTATGTTCGTTGATTCACTCATTTCCCATAAACTAAAGTAAATTTCACATTAAAAGTTTAACCAAAAGAGGATATAAATTATTTATTTTAAATTCGCTTGAAATTTCTCACTGTAAATAAACTTTTTATTTTAATTACCAATTTAAAATCAGATGGTGTTCTCAAGATAGGAAATTGGTCCAAAATAGTGGAAATAGATAATAATTTTTTAAGATTGAATTCAAAAACAGTTGTTTTTACGAGTCAAATCACTGATGATTAAAAAATTAAGGTGTTTATTATTAATAGATAAATTATTTATAATTTAATCGAATAAACATTGAATAAACAACTTGTACCGTTAAAAAATCATAGAAAAATTCATTTACGATGATATTAATCAATTTACATTTATGATACTAGGATTTTTAGTAATGGATCTTTCTGAAAATACCTAATTTTTCTCGTAATTTATTAAAATGACATGAATTCTCGTAATCAATAACACACGCGTGTTTTAAGACAATTTATTAATTTAAAAATTATTAATTTTAAAATATAACTTTTGATTTGTTAAGTGCACATATCAAATAATGCAATGCGTAACTTACATTTATTACCGCGTACAAATTTATTAATTTATTTACCTCATAATAATAATTATTTATTTATTGGTAGGTATTCATTCTCTGGTTAGTTGACCGTACTATGTACATTTTAATCACTGAAAATTTTAAGTTATTTTTCACTATTCTTAAATCTTATGAATTTTATTATTGTAACATGTAATTATAAATATCTTAAAGCATGAAATGTACATTATTTAAGTATGTTGATTTGTACCTTCAACAGACTAGCGAGGTCTTTTTTGCCTTTTTTTCCCTTTGTAAACGTTCCTGCCCAATCCTTCCGATTCTTCTCGAAGGTCTTTATATTTCTGGTATAAAATACATCCAGCGCTTTTGGGACCGCTACTATCTCTTCCACCTTTGCCCTTAACTTCCACGTAACCCTTAATTCGCCTGGAAATATTTGCAATATGCAGTCAACGAAAAACTCGAATCTGTCACTAGATAAGCTGCAAAAAGTACACACAAAAGTAAAATATATATGTCATTTCAATATTAGATTTCACCAGAAAAAGTAATTAACATTTTTTAAGGCTAAAATGTAATATCTTATAATGTATAATTATAATTTACGAATTATTTTAATAACACATTGCATTAAATACCACAAGTAACCACAGATAGCCCTAATATTATGCATAGGAAATGTGTTGAAAATATAAAATAATATAGTTACAGCTGTATAAGTAATTATCAGTGTTTTTGAAATACTTATAGTATTTATGAGTATTTGTTATTATTCAATAGTATTATTTATTATTTATTAATGATAGGAGAACAATTATTTCTCTTTTTGATCTATGCAAACTATGGTGTTATTTATTTTTACAAGTTACATTGTCGACGTTTTGGGGGAGTTAATTGCCTCCCTATTCAAATTCGTATGAAATAAGTTCGGCGAGTCTGGCTTCCAAATCCATGACGATATACATTCGGATTTTGTAAGTAATATAAAGTTTACACAAAGTTATTTTTCTTACAAGAAGTGGTAAAAATATGTTTGGAATACATATTTATTAAGTTAAATAGTTAAATTAATTGATAACCTCGAATTAAAATTTAAGGTTACGATTGAAGATAATAGAACTAATATCATCGTTTTGTACTTATCTAAAGAGACATCTTTTTGCTTTTTTCTGGAGAAATTATTTGTTTATTAGTCTTAATCAACCTCATAAATAAAATCTGTGGATTTTTTAATTGCAATTAACAAATGTTAACAACCACCAAAAAGGATTAGCGCTCAGAGACGGACCTCAGGCGCTCAAGCAGCTTACGGCCCGTCAACACATAGCGCCGCGACGTCAGGAGGCCCCTGGCCGCCCGATGACAGCGCGAACTGCGATTATTGGCAAAAAATAGAGGGACGGCGTACGAGGAGACAAG
The DNA here is from genome assembly GCA_900480035.1 of Eupelmus urozonus. Lineage (NCBI taxonomy): Eukaryota > Metazoa > Arthropoda > Insecta > Hymenoptera > Eupelmidae > Eupelmus > Eupelmus urozonus. The sequence goes on along the minus strand of UELX01005764.1, from coordinate 1,929 downwards.
AGAGGGACAAAAAGACGAAAGAGGCAGTCTAAATCGAGCCTTAAAAGTGTTGACAGCTCCGGCCTGAGCGCTATACTTTGGCAGTGATTCAAATAAAACGCATTTTACCTTTTACGTACTGCTGTGATAATTTATCTTAGCCCACTTATTACCTTTAGATTATAGTTAACAAATCAGAAGTGGGATTTACACGCGTGCCTTGCCGAAATATTCGGTACATTTGCGACACGAATGCAGTGAGAGCGGCGTGAGTGCATAAGTGCAGCGAGAGAATAGTTCCTGTGTGAAGCATAGAAATGGCTGGAGACAGGCACAGAGGTAGTGACCGCAGAAACGATAACAGCCGTCGACGTCGTTCGCGCGATCGCGCTTTAAGGGATCGCGAAAGATCTCGATACCGGACGAGATCGCGCAGCCAATCACGCTCATCATGTCGTGGTGAACGACGATCGCCTAGCTATGTGAGAGCGATGATGAGGCACATGCGAGAGACTGTCGATTTAGTTATGCGGGGAAGTACACGATCGGAGAAGAGTTCGCACCGCGACACCAGGAACATGATCCCCGAATTCAATCCCGTGGATATACACCAAAATGTGACTACCTGCGTTGATAAAATCGAGGCACTTAGAGCCATGCACGGATGGAGTGAGGCGACAACCGCAATTTTTATGACCGGGAGGCTCAGAGGCATCGCTAAGCGCTGGTACGATGCCTTACCTGCACTTCACTTCACCTGGCAGGAGTGGAAAGAGAAGATTTTAACTGCATTTGCCGATAAAGTCGAATTTTCGATTCGGCTTACAGCGATGCTCGAACGTAAGAAAGAGCCTAACGAAAGCGTGGTCGAATACTTTTACGATAAAATGGCTCTACTAACGCCATGCCAGTTCGATCAAAAGAAAACAGTAGAGTGTATTGTTTTTGGGATCAACGACTGAGCAATGAAAGCAGCATTTCGAGTGGCCAGTATTGATAATACTAATACTTTGAGAGAGTTTCTATCAAAGTACGATGAAGACGCGATGAAACACTTTCAAAAAAATAAAAGCTATCCCAATGATAACAAGCAGGCGAAAAACCAACCATACTTTCGCCAAGGAAAAAGCAGCTTCGAAAATGGAAAAGGCAATATAAATCGTGCAGCCACAAAAGGAGAGGCAACGGAAAAGAAGGATCGGGCTTCTTATAACTACGGGCGGCCAGGACATTTTGCTCGCGAGTGCTCTACAATAAGGGTGAAGGAGCAAAGAAACAAATCCTGAGCATTGGGAACAAGCCCATAAAGAATGACACGCGTTTCTTCGAGGCGAGCGTCGAAGGGAAGCCGATGCGAGCTTATCTCGACCTAGGCAGCGAGTGCGTAACCATAAGCCAAAGCCAGGCTGGTCAGCTCGAGCTAAAGATAACAATGTCAGAAGATGTGCTGCGAGGCTACGGAGGGGCAACCGTTCGACCATGCCGGGAGAGCAAGATTATGGTGAAGGTTGACCGCGTGGAGGCCGCGGTGAACGCGCATATCGTACCCGATGATACGCAGGACGTCCCACTGATCATCGGGCAACCATTCACGGACAGGCCGAATGTCTGCATGGTGCAAAAGAGCGGCAACCTACGACTGTTCGAGGCCAACGATGCAGCTTTGCCGGAGGTTGACAACTTGCCGCCGCGGAAGGTAGAACTGTGGGCGCAAGAAAATACCGTGATTCCGGCTGGAGAAGCTGCCAATGTACAGGTAATTGTCAAAGACAATTGTTATAAGGGCGACTTGTATGTCGAATTAAGTATAAGGGACAAGGAAAACGAAGAGCACTGTATACCGCGCACTATAATAAATACTGCTGTGGGGCTTCTGCCTGTCATAAACCTTGCCGACGCGCCGTTAACCATTTGCCGTATGCAAAAGATTGCTAGAGGTCAGGCGACAAA
>UELX01005763.1:0-12714 GCA_900480035.1 Eupelmus urozonus | reverse complement strand
TAATAATAATAATAATAATAATAATAATAATAATTATAAGACTAATACAAATAGTAATAAAATAAAATATAATAAAAATAAAATGTAATAATGATAATAATAATAGTAATAATAGTAACAATGAAAATATAGCACGGACAAACATAAAATATCTATTTCAAAGTATTAAAAATTGCCTTGTCCAATAGATACAATGAAGAAAAAATTCTACATTATAGAAAATTGGTAACAATAAGGATTTACGATGCATCAGAGATCGTTGGGCCGTACAGAAGAAACGGGATAGGAGTGACTATGATTGTGTGGTCTGTGCAAAGTGTTGCTTATGGTGAGGGGACCTACCATGTGACCAGGTCTTGCCCAAGTATACACGTATCCGTCTTGACACGCCGTAACGAAGCAATCTTCCCTAAACACTAATTCAGTCAGTCTCTCGTGCGCTAACTTTTTGCATACCAACGGCTCTAGCACAGGACACTCGTCGAACCTGGGGCACCAGGCAGTCCCTATCAATCTCATAGGATCATCCATCACAGAACTAACTTTCTTGCTTGTACCTAAACTTCCACCGACACTATTTAAGTTACTTCCATTTGTACTACTCCCCGTCTTGTCCATACTACTATTTTGCACTACAGTGCTATTGCCCGCTGCCCCCCCACTGCCTCTAATAGTCAGGCTAAAGTTTCTCTTGTGATTATCACCTTTCCTTTCTCCAAAACCTAGGCCCCCTGCTAACCTTTGTGTCAATGAATTCACCGTTGACACAGCTACATTCGTACTTGTACTGTTGTTGCTGGTATCATTATTACTGCTGGCATTCTCTTTAAAGCTAATATTGTTGGAGTTAGCGTGCTTGTTGTTACTGTGGTGATTTGACATTGCTCCATTGCCACTGCTGAATGTGCCCGAAGATGTAAACACACCCGAACCAGCTGCAGACATTGAAGCTCTTTGCTTTGGACAGACGGGTTGTCGAAGGACGTCTTCTGTAATGTCCCACAGACAAAGTTGTGTGTCTTGAGAAACACTACCCAATCTGTAGCAAGTGCCACCAGACACCCTCAGCTCGGAACTGCAAGAATTTCTATTCGAATGCACACTCTGTGACGTACTCGATAACCTTTTGCTTTTTTCGTGAACGTGATTATGATTATTATGCGGCACGGACATTTCGTCGTCGGAACCGCTGAAATCTGGATCGTGTTCTCCGTAGGACGTGGTATAAGGATCAAAGGCCACAACACTTACCCAACTGTGGTGGCCTTGACCCCTAGCAACGACTCGCTTCTCGTGGTAGCTCCAAATCGTCACCAAATCGTCTTCTCCGCCTACGACCACGTACCTACCGTCTGGTGACCAACAAACGCATAAAAATCCACCAAAGTAGCTTCTTGCTGAGCCTGCTAGTTCCATTGTATCATAGTGAAATACGCGTAAAAATCCGTCTTGCGATACAACGGCCAAATTCGAACCATCTGGACTGAAAGCAAATTCGTTTATACAGCAGCCTTCAGCTCCTATTACCCATCGATACAGTGGATTTCTGGTGGACTTGGTTTTGCAGGTATGTATGGCATAGCCATCACCTGATTTGAATGGCTGATAATGTGGTGGTGTCGTGCCACACACAAGCTCTTCATTGTAAAGATACAACTGACCTGAACTATGAGATACTAAGAACAGATTACTTGAACCAGGAACCCATTTTATACAAGTTACTTTTGTTTTATCTATTAGCCTCTGAAAAAAAGAAATTAAATATGTTTATTTATTTATGAATCTGTTTACTTTAACATTTAAATGTAAAAATAAAGAAATATCTAACTGTCTAAATTTATCTGTTCAAGTCATAAATGTTTTTGTAAAGAGGTAAATGATTTTAAATCTTTAATAAAACACAAAGAAAAAATTATAGTAAAAAAATGATTGAATAGAAATCATATAGATCTTGCTGTACGAGATGTGTAATATTTTTAATGAAAACTTTAATTTAATTTAAGTTGAACCAATTTTAAGAAAGAAAAAAAAAATGTTATGTGAAAACACATTAATTACAATTAACTTTCATTTTTTAAAATGACTCTAGCCTTATGAAATATTCTTTAATAGAGTACTTAATGCAGATGAAGCATATAGTGAGTTATGTAATCTTATGTTGGTTAAGCTTAATTATTTGATTGAGTTATAATTGGATTTAATCTAGATCTGTAGAGTCCAGACAGTTTCAACTAATTTTGTTCAACATTAGACTAGTAAATACAATATCATGAGTATCAAAGTAAGATTTTGCACTATTGTTCTCAGCAAGTTTTATCATGTTTTAATAAGATAACACATTCATATCATAGATTGAATAAACATGTATAGTAATAGAAGCTGAAATTTGCTAAAGTTTTTTAACACAGAATCACAACAGAAATAAATAAAATATAAAACTGGTAAATGAGTAATTTTTAAAATATCTTACCTCTTCATTATATAATTTGCTGAGTTCTTTTTTTATAGGGTCTATTAGTTGTATTAACCCTGTTGAAAAACCAACTAATAATGGTGCACTTTCAGCTGTTGCTGTTGTTTGATTAAAATTGTGGCATGTTGGATTAGTTCCCTTATATAATTTTTTATCCACTGGTTTGTTTAAATCCACAGCCTAAGAAGATGAAAACATGAGAAATAAGTAAATAGAAATAAATGTTAAAAATATTAACTTAATTTTATTAATGTTTTATGATAAAGACAATTTTCTATTAACGTAACAAATTTTATAAATAATATATTAATTTATAAATTAACTATAATAAAAAAGAATCAAAATTCTTTAAATAGCAGATGTTTTTCAATAACTTAAATTATAATTTTTTATTTTTAAAATAAAAAAAATATACAAGTACTTAGGTTAGGTGTGAAATAAGACTTTTAATAAATATAATGAAGAAATAAAGAAAAGAATGTACCTTTTTAACTCCCCTGTACACATAAACATATAGTTCTTTTCCAAAATTAAAACACATTCGGTCGCCGAGTCCCTGGGTACCAGTAGGATCAGCAGGATCGGGTAGCGTAACAAAGGAGACCCTGACGGAGGCGCTCCCTTGGCTGTTGGTATATCCTACCCTATTTGGCCTTGAGTACTCCGACAGGGTCATGAGCTTGTATGTACCCTCTCGTGTGACAAATTGTGTTTTCAAATCATCCTTTCCTCCGCCGTCCAGCTGTACAGCCATCTTACTACAAGCTGCTGCCTGACGGAGGAGTGCATCAGATACACTCCAGTCTTTTAAAAATTACCTATAATTTACAAGAATTATTAGTACATTTTTTGAAAGATGATTCATTTGTTATATAGATTGATAGTCATGTGAGTCATCATGTCTTACTCAAATATAAGAAGAGAATTTACCACTTACAAATTTGATTGTTAATTTAGATATTTATACTTAAATTAATTATAGAATTAATAATTTATAATGTGATATTGGAGATTTTTAATCTAATATTATTTTATCTTATTGATGAGATTTGATATAAAATTTCATTAGACACATTCAGGTATTTATTATATTTTAAATATAGTTTTTAAAATTTAAATCAATGCTGCAATACATCATTTTTCCGATTAAACAAGTTGAAAGTAATAAAAATAATAAAAACAGTGAATTAAAAATGATAGACATCAAATGAGAAGAAACTTATACTTGTAATTGAAATTCCAGTAGTAAACTGTAATTTGAGAGAAAATTATAGCTCTAAGATATTCTTTAACTGTAAATAATGAAATTAATATATATTACATATCAATATATTAAGTAATATTTATCATCAAACCATTTTTTGCCTTGCCTCAGAAATCTATAATAGTCTAACCTAACTGCTAAGCCTTTAGCTTAAAACAAATAAGCAGTGAAGAGAGCACCGAGTAACTAAAAGATAAAACAATGCTTTATCACTTGGTTTCATAATGTTACTACTTTATTCCAAAGCTCGAAAACTTTGATTTTCAAGCAGAAAGAAACATGCTCCAAAAGTAATGCAGCTCAAAGGCAAAGCAAGTAAAACGGCTGCAATCAATCACGTCGTGGTTAAAAAAAAAAAGCAAACAAGTGTCGAAAAAATGAGCGTTGATGAGCTTCTGAAAAGAGATTGTCGTGTCGATCCGTACCGTAAAAAAATTCTCACTCGGCACAGACACACTTTTGCATATGGAGCTCTAGATATATAGGTATACAGGCAGGCATAGATATACGTGCATCGCGAACAAGAACAACTCATTGCCGCTTCGCGTTCTAAGCAAACGTAAATATAGTAGGTAGCGAGAGAGAGAGAGAGAGAGAGAGGGAGAGAGACTGGGCGAGAGATAAGTAGGTAGACTGGAAGATATAGAGTTGTTAAAAAGGCGTAAGGTGTATATGATGCTGTTTACTATACCGTGTACTCTAGGTTGCTCCCTTTGGAGACGTAAACAGGGCTAGCGCTCGCTCGGGGGCTCGTGCTCGCCGGGAGCTAGAGCTGCGTATACGAATGCACGATGTTGTAGGTGTCTTTGGCAGGGCAGAGATAGAGAGAAAGGAGGAGGTGCCGGCGGCGAGCTGCAGCTACTCCCCGCTGCAGGTTCCTCCAGCTCTCGCGCACAGCTCGGTTCTCAAAGCTGCCGCCGCCTGAGAGTCTGGCTTTTAGCGCAGCGAAATATATCCGGCGAGTAGAGCGGGTGCTGCTGTCGTCGAAGGGAGCGCAGCACGCATGTAATTTCATAGGTCGGCTCGGGCGGATGAGGCTGATAGTGCTGATAGCCGATGTCTGCTGATGATGATGATCGAACGATGCGGTGTCGCGACTCGGTGAGCTCTCGTGCGCGCGGCCCAGCCAGGATATATATTGTTGACGATCCGAGCATCCGACACGCCACAGGCGGCACAGAGTCGCAGGCTGGATATGTGTGTGTGTGTGTATACTGTGCACACGGGACACGGGGGACACGGCTCGGAACTGCGAGGAGCGAGGAGAGTTTGTCGGCTGCGCGCTGCCGGAGGCGGTGACAGACAGGCGCGGGCCCGAACCCCCGAGTCCAGGAGCGATCGGACAGAGGCAGCAACGTTGCAGCTAGATCCGATCTTTGCTCGCTCGCGCTGGACTCTCGGGGGGCGCGACGTCTCCTCGCGTCGTCGTCGAGGAGCTGAAAGGGAACACTGGAGCAGAGAGCGACTATACAGAGATCGGCGGCTACTCACACAGAGTTGTGTCTCTCTCTCTCTGTATATATAGAGACTGCACGCTCGCGCGAGTGAGTAGACTGCGAGCGCAGCGCTCAGCAGAGCACTGTCAGTGTATATTCACGCACACACAACTGTACATATAACTGCGGGCGCGAGTGTGTGCGAGACGAAAAGTGCACGGGGGGGCTTGTGCTGCTGCTGCTGCTATTGCTTCCTGCTCGTCGGTTGGAGTGTAAGCGTCTATCTCGCTTCCGCGAGTAGCGCTTGCGCGCAGCTCTCGCTTATATTTCGGATCTCTTTTCGGGCCGCTCGTCTTTTCCTGCACACATTCTCATTCTGTCTCTCTCGCTATGTGAGGGAGAGAGAGAGTTGTGTCAGTGGCGCGGCTGAGTTTGCGTTTATATGCCCCCTCCTGCGCGCGCTCTCGCAAGCCAGTATATAGGTATATGAGAGCAAGCGGAGCAGCTCGAGACTCGAGAGCTTTGCACACGTGCGCGAGATTACGTGAATGTTTGTGTAGCTCTGTCGCTCTCTCTACGTGTATGTGTGATCTGCTCGCGGGAGGACTAGCTGCAGGCGGGGCGGCGGGGGCTCTCCGTTTGCACGGAAAGCGACTCGTACATATATATACCCTATCCCTATACGTGTATCAAAGCGTCATGTGTACTAGCTCGTCGGCCGCTTATGTTATTGATGCGCGCGCAGCCACTCGCAAGTCGCACCATGCCAGAGCTAGAGCGAGAGACTACAGGCTGTACGCCGCTGACGGAGACAGGACGAGAGTGCAGGAATACGTTACCATCGACGGCTCTCTCACACTCTTACTCGCTGTAATCTCTAATGTCTCTGTATATGTACGAGCTGCCAAAGTAAGAGGGAGATAGAACGAGGATGCGCGCTCTTTCTGCTCCCTGCTGCACGCGTATATGCAGTCGTATCGCTACCACTACTATCTTATACAGCTCTCGCTGTACGACTATTCGAGAGAGAGAGAGAGATAGAAGAGAACACCCGGATGATGAGAGCGCGCGCGCTTTTTTATCTTCTTTATCTCGTTCTCTCTCTCTTTTCCTCTTACTTACAGCAGCACGGTTTTCCCTTTTGAGAAAACTGAAAGCGTCGGTCGCTGTTTGTATCCTACTCTCTTAACTTCTTTTTATTACTATTTCTATTTATAGACATACACTTTTATTACTACTTGTTGATCTTGAGTTAATCTTCGTTCCTTTACATACCTATATACCTACGTCGAAATTGCTAATTTCTGATTCCCGCGGCGGAAGCATTTTCGGCGGGGGTGTCGATAAAAAATATTTATTTGCTTATTTATATTATGTTTTAACTAGTAGTAGGTAAATAAATATTGAAAATTTAAGAAATACTTTTCAAATTTGGTGATTTATTTATCTTTTTTGCTTTTTTAAAATATCTAATTTGACTATTTTTCCATCTTGAGATTTTCATGATAGCAGACAGAAAAGACAGAAGAAATGGCGGTCTATACAAAACGCACGTGGAGTTTTCCTAACCTCATCTTGGTCTTTTAAAGATGCATCACATATGAAATTTGTGGGCGAAAAAACTTTGACTGACAAAATAATTTAACTTGCAGAAATGAAATTTTAAAAAACCCTGGTATCAATAGTATAAACAAATTTCAAAATGAATAAAATAATTCATATAAAAAATACGTTGACGCAGCCACAGAATATATCATACTTTGCCGCTTATATACTTCAGTGTTTTTAAACAAACATTAATAAAAAAAGATAAAAAGTAATATTTTTTCCGTATTTATTATAGTAATTATCAGGATGCCATCGCCGTATGAAATGTCACCTTTAGTTATATTTCACGGTTTCTAACGTAATTATTAGGCTTTTATCTAATTTGACAAATCTATAACGTGCATTATGTTATTTTTTATCTATTACATTAATTAAATATTGTCATTGATAAACCATTCATTGCTATTTATGGTGAGCTAAATTTTTATTATTAATTTATAAAAAATAAATTTTAAATTTTTAAATTTTGTATACAATGATTATTTAATTATTTGTAAATAACTATAATTAAAACAGTTCGTGTAAAAGTAATTGATTATTTCAAATAAGCTGCTATTATTCAAAGAGCAGTCATACCAACCTATTAAATCTTCTTTCGTTTGACATGCGTTTGTCTGCTATGATTACATCTGAAGAACCTAACCTCGTTTTTCACATGCTCGATTGCTCGCCATGCGGGCTTGTTTTGGAACGTGCTCTAAACTTTTTTTATATTAAACAACATTAATTATCTAAACATTAGGTAAGATACTGATTTATTAATTTAAAATTGTTTAGTGTGTTATAGTATTATTATAAAATAATAATATTTATTTAGATATGCCTCGCGGGAAAAAGTTTTCACGGTCTCGAAAAGAAGAACCAATTAGAAAGCCAAAACGCAAGGAAAAGTTTAACTATAGAACAGCGTCTTACATTAAAGAAAGAGAAGCGCGCAATGAAGAAATAGAAAATCGTAGAAAAAGAATTGAAGAATATAAAGCACGACAACAAAAGTATGACAATGATAGTTCAGAAGAAGAGGAGGAGGAGGATCCAGTGGGTGAACTTTTAAAAACATTTATTGGTGAAAAGGCTAAGAAAGTTTCTGTTGTTTCTGAATCTGAATCTGAGAGTGAGAAAGAAGTGGAAGATGCTGACGAAGAGGAAGAAGAAGCAGGGTTGGACGAAGAAAATGATAATGACGAAGAGGATTTAGAAGAAGATTCTGATGCATCAGATGAGGACAAAGATAATAGCAGTGAAGATGAAAATAGTGAATTAAGTGAAAGTGAATTATCAGACATTAAAGAGAGTACAAATAAAAAATCAAAAAAGAAATCTCAAGATGAAGAAATTCAAATTGATATAAAAGATAAGAATGAAGAAGATGAAGAAACCGCTCGAGAAGATGCTGGACATGTAAGAGATCCATTCACAATACATTTTCGAAATGATCTTGATAATGAATTATACCAAGCATTAACTAATTTACCAGTATGCTTAAAAACAGAAAGGTTAAATTGGCCAACTTTAGGTAATATTATTTGCCAAATACCACAAGTAGAAACAAAAGTAAATGAACCTCTTTCAAAAAAACCAAAAATTTCAGTGTTAGAAAATAAAAGTTTTGCAGAACATGGTAAAGTGCCTAAGTTAATTAAAAAAATAGATTGGAATGAATTGTACATTAAGTCTTTAATTCAGAATAATATTACTAAAGCCAATTCTGAAATCATTAAAGACGACTTGGATGATAAAAATCATAATCCTTTAACTTCTCTTCAAAAAGAATTATTTTTGATTATGAATAATTATCAAGATTTATTTTTTCCAGAAAGAACTTTTGATAATGAATCACAAATAAGATTTGTTTATTGTTTACATGCAATGAATCATGTTTTAAAAACTAGAACAAAAATTCTTCATCACAATGCAAAAGTCCAAAAAGCAAAATTAAAAGATATGAGTGAGATTCCTGATGAATATAAAGATCAAGGACTTGTTAGGCCTAAAGTTTTAATTATTGTACCTTTTAGACATTCTTGTTTGAAAATAGTAGAGTTACTCATTTCAATTTTTATTGGAGAAGATAGAGGAGGATCTGTAATAAATAAAAATAGGTTTATGGAAGATTTTGGAGGCAGTGAAATTATAATGCCAAAGAAAAATCCAAAACCTGAAGATTATGAACAAACTTTTAAAGGAAATACTGATGACACATTTAAAATTGGTATATCTATTACAAAAAAAGCTTTGAAGTTATATTCAGATTTTTACTCTTCTGATATAATAATCACATCTGTATTGGGCCTGCGAATGATAATTGGAGCTGAAGGTGAAGAAGAAAGGGACTATGATTTTCTTGCATCTATAGAACTCTTAATTATGGATCAGATGGAAATTTTTTACATGCAAAATTGGGATCACCTCCTTCACATTTTTAATCATTTACATTTGCAACCAAAGAATTCTCATGGTACAGATTTTGGAAGAGTTAGAAGTTGGTGTGTTAATGGTTGGAGTAAATATTATAGGCAAACATTAATTTTTTCATCAATACAATTGCCTGAAATTTATAGCATTTTCAACAAAAAGTGTTACAATTATGCAGGCAAAGTAAAAATAGTAAATCCTATATCATCAGGATCTATTTCACAAGTAATAGTTCAAATACCACAGGTTTTTCACAGATTCAATGTAAACGATCACGCAAAAGCTATTGATGCAAGGTTTGAATTTTTCACTACAAAAATTTTGCCTCAATACAGGGACAGTATTATGAATCACACATTGATTTTCGTACCATCGTATTTCGACTACGTAAAATTACGAAATTACTTTAGAAAAGAAGAATTAAGTTTTGTACAAATCTGTGAATATTCAAAAGATGCAAAGGTCGCAAGGGCTAGAGATATGTTTTTCCATAGCGATGCTCATTTTCTTTTGTACACGGAACGTTTTCACTTTTTCCGCAGAATACGTGTTAAGGGAATCAGGCATATTATTTTTTATGCACCACCTGCGTTTTCCCATTTTTATAGCGAAATATGTAATTTTATGCAGGATGGTTATCAGAATCCCAAGTCTGGTTCATCTAGTAATATGACTGTGACTACTATTTATTGTAAATACGATGTTTTGATGTTGAATGCTATTGTCGGTAGCGAGAGAGCGGCTACAATGATCACCTCTGAAAAGACTCTTCACATGGTAATAACTGGAGGATAGAATCGTTAAATTCACGTATTTTTGTACATATTTTATAAAATAAATTAGTTTCGATAATAAAAGCTTTGTTTTTATTTTACAGTAAAGTCGTACAATAACAGTAGTTATCATAGTCGTACATATCACGTTTTTATTTAATCCTAACGTCTACCCTAATAAATATATGTATATAATACGAATTTTATTATTATATATTTAATATAGTTTTACATCTCATTCTTAGTTTTTTGGTTCGTTCTAAATTATCGACTCTGCTTGGGTCAATGCATGCAAAAATTACAAAACATTTTTCCTACATTTACCCAATCGAAATAGATAATTCTTGATATATTTCATAGGTACCTTATATTTTTTTAATTATATTATTCGAGCTTCGATTAAAGTCACGAACAACTAAAAATAAAAAATAATTTATTTGGAAATTCGCTTAAAAAAATTAATAACCGCGGTAGAATATTTACGCATCAGTTCAACATTATTAATAATTAGCGTAACAATGATTCAGATCGAAAAGAGGTAACGTGATAACTTTCGGATTTTTCATGAATCCAATGAATAAGAAATATTTAATATTTTGAACAATAATATTTTCCCTTGTCTTTCACGTTTTCGATCTAAATCTTAAAAAAGAAATCTATAAAATTACGAGTAGGTAACAAAAGCACTGCCGTGAACGCTAGAAAAGTGTCTGTTAATTTTTTCGATTCCCAATAAATAATTTTTTTATTATTATCTATCAAAGAACCAAAAGTTCGAAAAAGTTAGTAAAGTAAAAAAAGAAAATAAATAAAATAAAAAATTTGAAAAATTAATAAAATCCAGACATTTGGTAAATTATACAGCAAAATCCTTTTTAGCAAAATATCTATCATTAAATAAAAAATGTGCTAAAATTGTTAAAAATATTGTCGGTCTCTCGAGACACTTTGCCGGCGCGCACTTTGCCATTAGAAGTAGAGTCCACGGCGAGTCCATCGGCGTCTCCGGCGTCTGCGACGCCGGCGAGCCTCGACCTCGTAGAGTCAGTCGTCCATGAGCTCGTCCCCGGGCTGCATCGTGGCCGAGTAGTCTTCGTCCTGGTTACGCGATATCGCCTGGAATTGGTCCGACGAGATGGAAGGCATCGAGGGTAAATCTGTGACGTAGTCGTCCCTTTGGTTTGCTGGAGTGGTTAGAGTTTTGTAGAGGCTCTTGCTGGCCTGATGCGGCTGCTGAGGGCTAGTGTTGTCTGAGGAAGAGTCAGTCGTGCTGGGAGCTACAGCTGTTGTTCGCTCGAAGGATGTTCCTGAAAGTATGAGCAATGTGTTTTAGTAGGCTTGAATTTAAAAACAATCATTTCTTTATCGTAATTTTGGTGCATATTATTTTTTAACTTGTAATTAATAGTAATAATTAAAAGTATAAATAATTAGTTAATAAAATGTATACTTTTTATATTCTTTTAATGAATACAAATTTTTGAAACTTTTTTAATAATTACTGTTTTTTGTAATGACTTTTGAATTAAATATTCCTTTTAATTAACCTATATATTATCGCAGCTACTATTAAAAAGTATGCGGTAATTCAATATACTGATTCTTATCCTTTTATTTGATTTATCTCTCTCTTAATTGAAATTAATTTCTACTTGTGAAGGTAACAATTGCAATCGATTTATTCCCCAATAAAATTAAAAAGTTATTGAATTAAAGTTGAAAAAGGTCTACTTATCAAATAAATTTATATAAAATTTATTTTTCTATACGGTTTTCTGTTTTATACTTAAAACAATGTATTATGTAAAAGGTTAAACCTCAAGTATCTTAAATGATGCTTAATAATTAGATATAGAAGAAATAAATTATAAATAAAAGTAGTCCTATTTAGTGAAAAATGACTGTTTTTAGTCATAAACTATTTATTGTTTATTTATTAATTTTGTAAGGCACAAGCACATTTGTAACTATGCTCATTTGCGATACAAGTAAGTGAAACTAAAAAGTAGCAGGCAGAGTATCAAGTGAACGTAAAACAGACTGGAGTCTGAAAATACCATTGAGCCTGTCGGCAAGGCTCTCGGAGGCAGCTAGTTCGGGCATCGGCGACGTGATGCCGGCATCCGGACAGGGCGTCCTGGCCGTGCCGGGTGGCGCGCTCGTTACGTTAACCCTCTGCTTGGCCACGTAGTGCGGATGATCCGAGGGGTCCCATATATACATGTAATACAAGGAGAGCACTATGGCAGCGAGGCTGACGGAGATTATGTAGGCGACGACGGTGAGGACGCGCACGAGCTTCTGCTTGTGCTTCGGCTCGTAGAGCTTGTCCTTGCTCTCCTCGCCGGCGAACTTTACCTCGTTGGGCTTGCTGGCCTCGCCGTGGTGCTGGTGGCTCCGGGTGCCCAGGGTGCGGCTGATGCTTGCCATCACGTTGTGCGCGCTCATCTTACGGGGGATCTGCATCCTGATATGTGTCCAAACTACCAGCTAGCTCTAGCTGCTCTGCGGGTTTCGGCGTTTTTTAATTTTTACAATCGTTAGTAAAGAGCTGCGGGTTGCGCGACGATAGAGCTTTTAAATTTCATTCACGCATCTAAAGCTTTATTATTTTATTGTTTTACGGCTGCAGTACCAAAAGCAACAGGTAATCTGTTTTTTAGTATATTGAGAAAAAAATTTAGTTTTCGTTGGATGGCTTAATTGAATCAACTAAATTTTTAATTCAATCAATAAAACCTTTAT
>UELX01005762.1:0-12717 GCA_900480035.1 Eupelmus urozonus | reverse complement strand
GGTGGGATGTACGTGGTTGTATTTTAAAAATTGCGCGGCGAGGGATGCGGGGGTGGTTTTGCGAGGAGGGTGTTGATGCGAATTTCTGGGAAATAGGAATATGAAAATTTAAAATGTGAGGAGGAGGGGTAGGGGTGGTTGATCGGAGAATTAGGTAGGTCGTAACCGGGGCGTCGGTAGATTGGCTGGTTACTGATTTAGAATTGGTAATTAGATGAGCTTTAAGTTTAGGCCTAATTAATACCTCGTTAAATTTGTAAGATCGAGCATAACTAATCGAAATTCTATTAGGGAGGTAGTATAGAATGACCTACAAAAAAGCTACAAAATTAAGATAGATTTCTAGTAAAATTAAGAAACTAGAGTAATTTTTTACAATCAATAAAGTGCGCCAGTAATAAATTTGAATTAATTTTATTCTTCTTAAATATATTCATAAATTCATCATCGTGTAGCTACTGTGCGATCAATTATTTTTCTAAATTCAAATGACAGTACGCTAACTTTTTTTTACGTTTAGGGGTGTCGAACTTTACTTTGCATGATTGATACATTTCCTCGTCGTCAATAAATTAAGTTATACCCTCAATACATAATAACTCCCTAGCACAATAATTTTTCGATGTTCATTTTGAATTTATTAACTGCATTAACATAAAATACACGAGCCGCGAGCAAAAATAATTTACGATTACTCCTGCCGAACAATTCCAAAACTTTCTCAAATTTTGATATACTGAAACTGTTCTCCCCACTCTCTCCGTCTGACCAAACACCGCCGCAACTACTTCACTTCCCACTCTAAAATCACCCTCGCACAAAACAAAAGTCACATTACCTTCCAGCAATAAAACCCTAATCAGCATCATTAGCCCTTATATTGCAAAAAATTACTTCGCGCGCGCATCAATAGCAGTACTCCGCCGTGCATGCGCCCTCTCCAACCACATAACCCCAAGGCGTAAAAATAGACTCGCTGTAGACCGGCCCCCCTCTCGGCGAGAAAATAAGTTATTCAGAGCATCGTCGTCGTCGTCGTCGTCGTCGTGCTCCCCCACCGCCCTTCAAAACCCAGCGAAGAAAGGGAGCAGCGCTGCGTCGTATGTGGAGCACGCGCGCAGCACACAAGATGCGCTCCTTGCCCCCCCCCCCCTGGATCGATGATACGGCTTGGGTTTACCTGTGCGCGAGCCGCGGATTGCTGCCTCTCTGTGTATTGGAAAGTTGCGGTCGGCGGTTAATTTGTATACGCCGAGGCGTCGCAAGCACAGGGCCTACCGCAGCGGGCTTGTAAAGGCGTGGGCGAGAGGGTTAAGGGGGTTTGTATGGTGGTTTTCGTATTAGGGGGAGGGGCGGATGGTGAGCGGGTTAAGCTGGTTGGTTGGGTATTGGTTGGTAAAGATGCTTTTAGAGAGAGTTAAGGAGGTTTGTTTGGTGGTTTTGTATTAGGGAGGGAGGTGGGTGGTGAGGGGGTTGTTAGTTAGGTGTTTGGTTAGGTGTTTGGTTATGAGAGATATACATGCTTAATTATTGATTTTTGATTAAGCTGGATTTAAAATAAAGTATATTTTATTCTTTGTTGTTTTGAGAAAAATTGAAATTTTCGTTTTCATTATATTTGTATAGTTCGCAAAGTTATCACATTTAAATGAGTAGTTCAATTGTTCTAATGAATAGCGCAGTTCCCAGTCACTTGAATTAGCTTAATTAAATTCTCTGCGACACTGTAGTTAATCCTTTAATCTAATTCCAAGAAAATTGATCAATTTGTTACACGCAAGATAAATTTTAATCAAAATCTAGTTTGGATAATTGCCTGTTTGCCAGCGATTTTGTCACTTGATATGAAAAAGTACCTGGATATAATAAAAATAATAAGAATGGGTAAGCTCACGAATATCTGATGGATTCTTAAGAATTGCGTATGAAATATCGCGAAGAAAGCGAAATTCAATGGACATGCTAAGCGTAAAATTATAAATGAATTTAATTTTTAATGCTTATTTAAGGAAAAGTAGCATTAAACTGATAAGATATAATCTTTATTTTATGAATTCTCTTTTATAGTATCCAGTGCTCTGAATTTAAAATATTTTATGAAATTTGCATGAAAATTCCTTTTTATACCGCTTGACAGATGAGAAGCTTAAATAGCAATTTAAAGCCCCCTCAGACGTAGGCTGTCGTGAATTATAAATTTTAAATTTGTCATTTAGACGGCTGACGATAAGCTCTATCTCGCTACTTTAGTGCAACTAGAAAACGGCTTTTCATATGGCTATGTACTTATAGTTTTCCTTACTTACAGGTTAAGGGAGTTGGGTGCAGCTTTGCACGTTATAAAATCGATCGTTGTTTATTGATTTCGAAAAAGTACCACTGTTTAATCATTTATACTTCTTTCCTGACAAGTATGATTAACTCTTATAGACTGTAATGATTAATTATGGCGTTAACGTTCAATTACTCTTAGGTGATTATAAAAAGCTGAGCTATTAATATAAGTGATTAATAATATTATTGTTCTTAGCACCATATATTTATTTTGAAAACATAATTTTGAATTATCGAGATCATCTTCCTATAAATGTTATAAATAAAAGAAAACAATATGGTTATGATACAGTACTCAGCCAAAAAAAAACTTCATAAATTGAGTAACGACGCTAATCAATTAAAATTATACCAATTTCTTTCTAAATCACAGGAATGCCCGTCGGCGAACTACCTTCCGAAAGTCATCGGGGACTCGATACATTTTCATTAGATGAAAGAATCCGCGGCTCCTGGGAATCGGCTTCTGCGCGCACTCCCCGTAAGCAAATTAATCCCGGCGCCAATAACTTTTATAACAGCATATCCGGAGTAATTCGCAGCCCTTTTAATCCGATTTTATCGCCTTATGTATACAAGCGCGCTCTCCGGAAGAGAAAAAGTTTTTCCGACCACGAATAAAATCGTTATTAATCCAATAAGACGAAAATTTGCATCGTAATGGTTTTGATATCGCGCCGGCGTAGAGAAGGAAAAATAGATAACACGGATTCTTTCGCCGTGGAATGCTCCTTTCGTATGAAAACTTCTCGATTTCCAAGCGTCGTCGGCTTGGCTTTGCACCCGGCGCATACTCTTGTCTGGGAAATTCTTTTCTTTCATATTCCGACCACTTGATTTCCACTTGCATTATGCAGGAATAGAGAAAGAAAGCTGCATTCTCTCTGGGAGCTCGCGCTCGAGGAAGTTACAAGCTTGAAAAAAAAGTTCTCTTAATTTTTTTCGCCACGAGCAAAGTTGCTGCGAATGAACGCTTGTTCTTAAAAACTTTATTAAATCTTCTCTTTTTCGTTATTCTAGATTAGGTTCCGAGCGTTTCAAGAATCACTCGAGTTTTTCATATAAATTAGGAGAAAAAAAATTATGAAGTTTCCTAGGTGTTTTTGTAAGAAATTATTTTATTCAGATCTGAAGGAAATACGATATAGTTCTAATCTATATATTTTACTCGGCAAAAAATGCCAAAGGATTTATGAAGCTGCGATCAGCTTCTTCAATCTTCTTTATATGAATTCAAGCTAAATTCTTTTATAATGCAAAAGATCGATAAATAATATAAAAATTTTAAATAATTTTGGGATGGTTATTAAATTAGTGAAATATCTCAACAGAAATATCTATAAAATTAACGGATGCTGTATCTGTTATATATACAGACGTTTTTCTCTTTAATTAAAAAAAAAAAAATATCTACTACTCTTACATTAATAGATATTTGATGATCATAAATAGCCGAGTCATTATTAAAAAGTAAAAGTAAATAATGTTCAGACCCATCTCTTACCGAAAAAAAACAGGACAATGCAAATGAAAATGATTGTCAATTATTTTCTGCACTGATTTTCAACCTTTTTCTATAGAAACCAAACAAAGCCCCTCTTCCCACCTGACAAAAAGCTTACGAAGTTCTCAAAAAAGTCTCCTCTCAAACTAACAAATCCTCATTTGAACCGCCTACCCGCATACTTCGAAAAGCTCCGAGAATCCCAATGTCAAACCGTTCAGCGCAGCCATTGTGCAGAATTTAAATTACTAATGAAACTCGAAATTTGGGCCCTGGAAATCCGGTGCAAGCGCGTTGCAAAGCGAGACCGGAAATGGTCCGCTTAATTATGAAAGTGTAAGGCGGGGCTTCCTTCCGGAACGCTCGGCCACACTCGCGCACACATACGTGGAATTTTGCAAGATACTAAGCCCTCGATCCGGCGGTTAATTTCCAGGGGCGCGCAGGCTCAGGCTAGCCTCGGATTCGAGGGAAATATTAATGCTCTTTTCCGAGGTTAATGCCGGAGTTCCGCGTACGCTGTATAATTTGCTTTCTCTGCTGGGTTCGCCCTGTGCCGGATGGTTTTTGTTGGAGTTTTTTTTTGCTTCGTGAATATATGATTTGTTGCTGAGTGTGGTTCTGGTTTACGAATTTAGATAATTTTGGAATTTTAGAAATTGTAGGGTTCGTTAGTGATGTATTATATGATTATGGTATTATTCATTTTTAATTGATGTTGTAATTAAAAATAACGGAAATATTTACAGTGTTTATGGAAAACATATAAAATACGCTTCTTAATTTCAAAATTATATTTAAAATATTTCATATATTATTAATTTTACGTTTCGATAAATTGTATGAAACATTTATCAATATTTTAAAAACTTTAGATACAGTCATATATTAGATTATATTATTTTAAAACGAATATTGGGTTTCAGTTTATTTTTATTATTATATTTGAGATGAATAGCGTATATGCTTTTCTTTAATCAAAATGAAACATAACACAATTACCGTTTTTGCAGAGCACGTGAAAATAGGCTTCCTTAAAAACTAGGTCAATCTAAAAAATAATTTACTTTTGTTTGCTAAACGGTAATTGTTAATAAGGTTTCCTGATACAATTAGTAATTATCGTTAATATCAAGTTATTTATTTGACGTTAGAGTCAAGGTATGCAAATATATTTTAAATAATATTTGTCCTTTCTCTTGTATTCATAAAATATAATTTTTAAAAAGCCGTATGAAGGAGCCATTTCACTGAAGTTTTAGATATTTTTTTTTTACTAGCTTGTTGATGTAACGATATATTTGTATATTCAAGGCGATCTTTTATTTCACACATGTGCTATGCATAGCCGAGAGTTTGTCATGTAGACTTTTTCATTCAACGCTTTATTGTTCCCTTGCGATTTTATTGCTTTCAATTGTAGCCGTCATGCGATTCTTTCTGTAGTTTTACGCGGGCAGGTGTATACTTTATGTCGTTGCACAGCTTTGCAAGACGGTATTATTTCTGATATATGCATATTTAAGAGCGAGACATTTTAAATTGGAAATCCTAAAATTCGATATGATTTTGTAGGTTTCAATAAACTTTTTGAATTATAATTTCACTGATTATAATAAAAAGTTAAATTCATACCTAAATAGAAAGAAGTGTATAACTAGTATTCTAGTCACTTAGATTTGAAATGGAATTTTAAAAAGCAGAAATGGAAATATCTAGCTTAAAATTTGCATTTATGGACTATTTCTCTTGAGAATGATAAAATGGAAGAGGATAAAAGGAATATTGTACAATTGAAGCCGAGTTGATAAGCTTTAAACGATGTGAATTTGTAAAATGATAGCACATTTTTGATCTCAAATATAGTAGAAATTCGTCTTGGGTGGGGAAAGCCGATATTTAACTTCCGAGACGTTTTTCGACTGAACAGAGGGAAAAAGTTGAGGGAGGTAAATGTTCGCTTTTCTCTTGAGTAACGAATTCTATTTTTCATTTCTACAAGCAAAACATTATGAGTCAAGTCGTGATTTTGAAGAGTTGTAAAAATATATTTCAGACAATTTTCACGCACTTTCGTAATAATTTCAATAAATATTTTCCAAAAACATTCCTTTTAAATGAATTATACCCTACGACGAAACTCTATCAATATTGAATATTTACAGGAATAAAAAAATCTTAAAAAGATAAATAAACAAAGCTCGTAAAAATATTGCATTCGAAACTCGTTAAAAATAAAGTTAGGCTCTACAAACCCAATCCAATAAGCCCGTCGCAAAAATAACTGCAGAACTATTTCGCGAAAGTAAGTGAAAGTCAACTCCGCGACGGTATCAGTAGATGCGATCGGGTACGGTCAGACGCGCGCTCGCAGCACTTTTCCAATTGACTTCGCTCGCGTCCCGATAGAAAGATGTAGGAAGCGCGCGTATGATACTGCGCGCCGTTAGGTAAAACAATCGAATCGTTAGTTGAATTCTTGCTTTGCAGCCCGAGCCGATCTTAATGGAATGGAAATCGAATCGATTTCGGTGCTCGCTTTACCAGGTTAAATGAAAGCGTAATGGGAAAGCGGGATTGAGATATTGGAAGCTTCGGAGAATCGGGCGCGCGATCTTAAAGAATGGCGCTGTAAGTTGGTCGGAATCGATTTCGATTTTGCTTTCTTGCTTTTGGCTCGGCGCGTGATTACGGCGATATTTTTGGGTTGAAGGTGATCGAGGGGGTTTTTGTGTTATAGATTGGGATTTTTTGAGGTGGTTTATTATCAACAATGACTTTTTAATGAAATTCGAATTAAATTTCGATATTTGTTAGTATAAAGAAAAAATTATGATTGGTAATTTAAAAATTCCTAACGATTCTTTTCTTTTTAACTTTCAGGTACTCAGAGTGACCAGTCTCCAACAAAACAACCAAAATGGACGGCGTAGAGTCAGTATCAGAGGTAAGATTTTGAAATTTTTTTTACAAAATATATCACTGTAATTAAGGTTTTAATTTGTAAAATCAGAAGGCTAAAATCAGTTTATATTTCTGTAATTCCATTTAAATTTTATAAACATTTGTATAATCAAACACTTAATTAATTTTCCCAAACCACAAACATACTCAATTAACTAAAAAATTACACGTCCACCAAATCACGAATCTTCCTACGAAACCAAACTCCCCTCTAAAAACCTCTAAAGCGCGTCTCCGTCTACTTCCCAACAAAATTACCCATCGCAAACAAAGCAAACCGCGACGTCGCAAAAGCAAACCACCGAACCCCCAACATCCAACCCGTCTTCCCCAACAACCAACAAAAAAAAGAAAAAAAAAACAATTTGCGGCCAACTCTGCTTAACGACCCTCACCGGTAAGTGTACCTGCACCCATATAAGCGCAGGATGTCGCCGCCACATAGAGGGCGCAACTTTTAAAGGTGCGCGCTTGCGCAATTTCACCCTCCCTTACGCACACACAACACACGCTCTTCCGGCTTACGCTCGTCGTAATTATGCAAAAATTGTCCGACGGCATGCGATGCTACTTTATGGCACGGCGTCTACGTGCTGCATCTCCGGGCGCGTAATTACGAGAGCGCGCACTGTTAATTTCGCCTTTATTATGATTACGCCTTTTTATTCCCCGGCAGCTTTCGCGCGATACATTTTCGTTCATCGATTTATATGCGCCGCGCGCAGCTGAGGGTAATAATGAAAGGGCATAAAGTACGTTTACGGTCGATCTTTTTCTCGCCCCTGCGCGGCGCTGCGCTTTCTCTAGCTTGAAGAAAGAGCCGATCGCGATAAAGGCTAATAGTGGCCGGACGATAAGGATAATTTTCGGATCGAGAGCCGGAGCGCTGCTGCCTTCACCTTAGCTGAGGAAAAGATTATTGATCTTTGCGCTTTTATTTAGGAAATTGAATGATGGAACGATTATTGAGGCTGGTTCGTTTTGGAATGTTTTCATTTGCGGGGATGTATTTATTGGTTAATTAAATGTTAGTAATGAATTATGGGGTTATAAAGTTTGTTAAATGCTTTGTGAATTATACGTCAAAAGAGTTTTCAGATTATTATTAAAATAATTACGAGGATTCACTTTGATGTGCCAGCCGCAGTCAAATTAAAGGGGCCACTAAATAAAATTCGCATAAAATCTTCATCCGTATTCATAAACGCGCCGAAAAGCCTCGTTAAATTATAATTTTGAACGCTCTATGAACGAGACCACTTCACCCAAAAAAAATCTTGATTCCACAAAAAACCTTCACACCTAGACCACTACTTTCAAAAGCAGCGACTCTTTGCGTTAAATAAGGCAGCGTCTCTCTTTTTCAACTCGAGTGCAGCTTAAGCGCTCCAGGTTTAATTCAATGAAAGCAGCGCCATGTGACATCTGCACTCTCGAAAGGCCGGCTCGCTTTTTGCTTTGCACGCTTGGCTTTTTTACGCGCAGTGTTCGTATCAAAGATGCACTGAAAACGAGGCATCATTTCCTTTACTGTGCTGTAGCTAAAAAATGAATTCTTGGCTTTGGCTCGTTTTTTCGTCAGACAGTATGAATTTTCATGCCCCGAGCGCCGTTATTTATATAGCTGGTCATTTATCGGTCGTGCTTTTTGGTCGTGTCGGCGGACGAAGTCGGCTCGGAAATGAAAGAGCGTTTTGCAGCTTAATTGCAAGAGACGGTTTAGTGGTTTTGCGCCCCGAGTTTTTCAGCGTTCGGTCGAATTGTTTTATTGCTTTGGCCGTTAAATTTCGTAATTCGATACGAGCGACGTTTTTTAAATAAAATATAAGTTGCTAGAGTTTTTGATGATAAAAAAGATTGACAATTTATTGGCACTTCTCGAACTAAATGAATATATGCTTAAACATCTTTTTTTCAATATTTAAGATTTTTCTTTCACAAATAAATTATTGACAACTGATAATATATGAAGAAAACATTTTTTAATTCAATAAGTAATACTATTTAGCACTTAAGCATCAAGCTACTATTCAAATTATCTATTTATTCTACGAACAATTCGTCGTTAATTCCAAAATTATATTTATAATAATGTAAAAATTGACCATTAATAAAAATAATAAATCTTATATCGGCCCATAATCTCCTCGTATACACACCGATAAAATAACCCTAGAAACTCTATACCAAAAGTAAGAAAAGCCCTCTGGAAATTCACTGTATCTTGATACACATCCCGTACAATTTTCGCAATATCTACGCCAGGCTTCGAGCGAACAACACGCGCGCAGGCACACGCGAAGAAAAGGAAAAAAGGATAAGAAGGAAGTTGATCCATTAATATCGGCGCAGATTAAAGGGTTATTCGAGAAGCTCCCATCGTTCTTTCCACTTTTTCCGCGCGTCTACAATTTGAGTTGAATGCGGCTTTCGCTCCCCAAGCCGCATCCCTCGGTAATAACGCGAGAGTACCAGAAGCAATGCGCAACATCGGGCATCTGGGCACTTATATCGCGTGAGGCGCGGTATACTCGTGCGTGTAATTTCGCGGTTGAGAATTCTGGAATTTTAAAACTGTTGATTCGACAATTGTATTATTTGCATTAATGAGAAGGAATAAGTGAGTTTGGGGGGATCCTTATGCAAAGAAATTCATGTTTGTGTACATAGGCTTGGCAGATTTATCATAGTGGGTATATTTGAGGTGAATATATTAAGGGAGGCTCGTTTTCGTTAGTTGTGCGTTTCCGGGATATACAAAGTTGTCATTATTAAATAAAAGCTTTGAGTTATTTATATAAATATTTATTTTCTTTGATGTACACATAGAACTGTTTATCAAGTATCGTACTGTACAAATAGTTTAATAAAATACTGATAATTATCTAAATAATCATGTTAATTTGGAGGTACTATCTACGTGTCAGTGTAAGGGTAAAGACCTGAGCTTTTATATACTACAAAAACCGATAATCAAACACCATGAGTCATTCTACCTTGCTTTCTCTCTCCTTCTTATATATTCTGATTAATGATGTGCTTTTCTTATTTAACAAAATCAATTACATCTTAACATTCGCAAAAAATGTAAACTTTTTGGATTAGGACCTGAAAACTAAAGAAGAAAAAATTATTTAATGAAGGGAGAAATAATTGTCTTGTTGATCTATGCAAACTATGATGTTATTTATTTTTACAAGTTGCGTTGTCGACGTTTCGGAGGAATTAATAGCCTCTCTATTCATGACTTTAGCAATTGTAAAAATATGCATGTCGCATTAGAAATTTTTACAAGCCTCAAAAAAGGCTGATGTCGGAAAATTTAGCTCCACGACCGCGAACGACCCGTCGTAGAAGACCGTCATGATTGAAAGAACAAATTATCTAGAATAAATACATTTTCTTATCTAATATCTTTCGAATGCATTCACCTAAAAGTGTATCGTTGAGGGTATAACAAATTGAAAATATTTGTCCATTACATATTTTTCATCGGTTCAAAGATAAAATTAATTATTTAGAAATAAACCTTTCTTCCTAATATAAAATTATTAATCAATGAAAAAAAATAAATTAATGTTGAATATTTGAGAAAACGAGAAACTACTCTTATTTAACACAATTAACGCGTGATCAATTAATATTATATTTTCTGTTGATTGGTTAACGCCTTAAGAGCCTGATCGTATTTAGTCATAATGTAATCTCTACTTAAGAGATCATCTCTAAACGCTGAGGATTAAGTAGATATATATTTGGTGTTGGTCTTGCATCGCTAGACCTAGTAAGTTATTATATATAGTGATACTTTTTAAGAAAAGAGATAGATTAAATAAAGCAAATTCAGAATTGATAAGTTTTCAAATTATTTTTATTAACTAGCGACATAAGTGCGTTATTCATTTACATTTTATAAATTGTATATACAATTTAATTATGTATCACGTAGTGATTTTCGTGATAGTATTGCACTATTAAATTATAATAAAAATCGATAAGATTAAAAAAGCCGTTGATACCATTATAAATTGGATAATATCATCAAAACACGAGTGAGGCAAATTTGCCTTTCAAATCAACATAATCGTCGACAACCTACAATCATGCCCTTTTTCAAATGCTTCTCATACAGTATTAAATCCCATTCAAAAATGATTCCCAACATTCTAGATAGAAAAAGAGATAAATACGTGGGCGAGCGAGGGTAAGAAGGGAGAGATAGAGCGCAAAGCATATATACAAAAATATATGGGCTGGCGGTAAAAATGCGAGAGACGCTCGGAGGAACGCGCCCGTCACTCATAAGCCGAGCCGCAAAACACTTTCGGAAATCGATATTCTCTAGTCTAGGTGGGCTACATAACGGCGATATGGCTTTTATTAGAAACGCCTCGACTCGCTCTTTTTCACTCATGCGGGAAGATTGACCGACGAGCGCGCTCTCCACGTGCTGCTCCTTTTTTTTTCGTGAGCCCTGCGCTGAATGAAGGAAGATCGAGAACGATCGCTCTCTCCTCCGCTGTGTGTACGAGACACTTTAGAGCGACCGATAGCGTATATATGTATTTCTCGTGCTGCTCGATTCTTTGAGGTGGAGAAAGATATGAAATCGATTTTCAGGTGAAGCACTTTTCTTATCGCTAGAATTCGGGTGAAAGTACTTTTGTGGCTACGAACCGTTGATGTACTGTGGTAGTACTATGTTTGATTTTTGTATTGGCTGGAGTCTGCAAACTTGTCGTACCATTAAATTTAATTAAAAGATAGAATCTAATATATTTTTATAACATTACCGCAATATTTGATGCTACAGTCTACTTTTAGACTGTGTCGACTTTATATTAAAATTAAAAGAACGAATTTTTTCGCTAAAAATCTATTTCTAGAATGAAAATGATGCTTTTTCAGGTGTTTCCAAAATTTTTTTAGTATGACTGAATTACATAAAAAAATGTTATATTTTACTTGACTATAAGTAAGATTTTATATCCTTATAACGAAAATACTATAATAGCATACTGATAGTACAACACCTTTTATATTCATGGATTTATCCAAATATTGCAAAATATTACTGTTCTATATTACGATTGTAAGTCATTTTTTCAATTACAATAACTCCCAAACCACTATAATTTTTCAATTATGCCTTAGTGTTTTTTAAAATCAATTTGAATATTAATAAAACTATAGAAATTAAATATCCTAATGCTAGAGTAAATAAAAGAATAATAACAAAATTATTATCATTAAATTCATTTCCTAATTCAGCGTCTGATGTAAATGTTTGAGTACGTAGCTTATTTATAACAGCTTGATTTATTCCTGATTCAAAAATTTTAAGTAAAGTTTTCTCTAATTTTTCGATATACACAGATCTTTTTTCAAATATATATTCCCAACTGTTTGAAAAAAATTCAGGCTTAGTTATTTTCATTATTGGTTTTCCATAAATATTTCTATACATGTGGCATACTTGCTTAGCTTTTAAGCTAAACATAATGCACATTGCATTCCTTTTCTTTCGCAACATATTTATGCATTTATCAGGATCGTTTACAATTTTTGTTTTCTTTTTTAAAACTTGTATAAAATTGTTTTCGTTATTGAAAGCAATATTAAAAAGAACATCATGTACATATAATTTCAAGTCAGATTCACCTATTTCTTGGAATGAATCAAATTGTTTATTTTGTATTATTTTTATATTCATTAGTTCTGAGAAAAATTCCATAGAATATACTATAGATATTATTGAAACTGACAAAAAAATTATTCTATTTCGAGACTCTTTTGGTTCAGGCGTTACTACACCTAGAAGAATTTGGAAAAAACATAATATTATGCCACTTTAACCTCAAAATCATAACTTTGAGATGATTTTTCGGCTCTCGTGGCATAAAATACGGTTCGAT
>UELX01005761.1:0-12722 GCA_900480035.1 Eupelmus urozonus | reverse complement strand
AGATAGTAGAAATAATCTGAATGTAAAATAACATCTTGATTCATTAAAGACAAATTTTTTTCTTTAAATCCAGAAATCAAAGTTTTAGGGAACAGTTAATATTTATTAAAAGTAAATTCGTTGATATTAATAGATTTTTCTACAATCAATTTTCATAAAAAAAAAATAAAAAAATTAAATACTGCTGCTTGATGTATACTTATTTTATTGTTATATGTAAATACTATAGTAATAAAAATTAAGGAAATTGAAAGAATTATTGAAATGGCTGGCTTATCTGCATTGATTTATTTTATAATGTACGTATTTGTTTAACGTAAAGTCAGTAAACTTTAATTTTTATTGCAATGCTGTTTCCTTAAATGTGTTTTTCTGCTTAAAAATAATCAATTACAACAAAAATTTATTGATGTTTACATACCGAATCGATTTTAATACTGCCAATAATGATCCATAAATAACCTAAAAAATAAACTCACAAATACATCCAATATCAAACAATTATTTTGCAATCCTTATAATTACCGATTTTTCGAAAAATCGTAAACCCCAGTTAAATATCCGCAAGTCGCAATAATCACCTTAATGTCCATTCGATATTGTTCCAAAGCTATTTTAATATATTTGTTAACTTGAGCAACACCCTTAATGGCTAATAAAAGAATAAAAATTACCATGCTACTGTTGCCACTAATGACCGAAAATCCAGCAACTCATTGCGGAAGTACACCCAGGCCTTTATTATTATTGTATTATTCATTAAATCAAGATTAAAAGGCGAAGCCATTCGTTAAGCCCGAATAATCCACGTAATCTTAATTACCCCAATATATATATAAAAAAAAATCCCACCAATAAAATCAAAAGATTTATCAAAACCGAAACTCCCAGCCTCTCGGCGTTTCGATAGCGCGAATTAAACTCGCGCGCAACCTTTACGATAACTCCCCCCTTAATCTCGCGGCGTGCTTTAAAAATTTATTCGAATTCGCGGCGATCCCGTGGGCGTAGCGCCGAATTTACTGCTTAATCAGGCGCGGCCTGCCAGTCGCAATTAAAGGCCCATTATTCGGCTCGTCGTAAAAATTCTCGCGCTTGCTGTATTCGGGACGCGATATCGAGTTTTTCTTGGCTGTATATCTGCCTCGGGATGATGAGGAGGTGTGTAATCGAAGCTTCGTGGTTGAAGAGGTTCTGGGAACTTTATGTTGGTGTTCGGTGAATTTTGGATGAGTATTTTTTATTTTACTTATTAATTTTAATGTGAGGAGTCAATATTTTTGGAGATATAAATGGGTGAATTCCAATTCGAGTCGTTCATTTTCATGATTCTGAAAAAGAAATTAAATAGGCCCCAGTAAGGGTCTAAGTTGTCTTATTATTTTTTAGACACATTGAGATTCAATTGAAATGATTACTAGCTTGATTAACAATTAAATATTTCATTATGTTAATTAAATATTTAATTGTTATATTGTGATTAAATATTTTATTAAGGTAATTAAATTTTTCTCTCGCTGTATTGGTTAGGTTCTATCTAAGACCTTATTAATCATTAACATAAAACTCAGTAGTTTATGCCTAACTAATCAAATTGCTACTTAAAAATATTACAGATAAACATACTAGGGCCTTTATATTAAGAAAAACATACATTCATTCTTTTCTTACTCGAAAACAATTACTCCTAAAACACATACTTTCGTTTTTCAATTACTCACAATTTATCCGTCTCCACCGTCCGACGCCAAACGACAAACAGAGCCGGCAAAAAGAGCGCAGCTGCTCCAGTGCCGTTTTTCCCAAGCCGCGCGCGCAAACAGACGCATACAAATGCAAATGACCGGCCCGTAAAAAAAAAGGAGCAGAGACAGCCTTTAGCCTTCGATCGCGATCTCGAATCAACGTCTTCGCCAAATTAGGCGTCCCCCATGATGCGCGCTCCTTAAAGAAACGCGATCGATCGCCGCCGGCGTATTTACATTCTAAAGCGGTGCGACGTTTTCTTGAAGTCCATATCTCGCGCGCGCGTGCCGAGCTATTTTCACGGAAAGTCCGTGCAAGGAAGTAGGTGCGCGGGAAGCCGCTTCGTGCCTCCCATTTTGAGCTCGTCCCTTCGTTTTTTTCTGCGTGTGTGTTGTGGTGCTGTGTGCGTGATGGTTTTTAGTAGGTGTTAGATAAGGCTGAGATGCTGATGTAAAATTAGATTGATTTGTGAGAAGATGCTGTGATTACAAGTTTTTTGGATAGGTGGAGATTAAACTTGGGCGGTGGTGATGTATTTTTAAGATTGGTGGAAGTAATAATCCCAAAGAGATGTTAATTAGTTAAGATGTATTTGACCACTACGAGAACATTGAACTCTCCGTTGACGCGAATACTGCGCACGTGCAGAATGTACACATGAAAGCTTGTACGATACACTTAAATCCGCTTCATTAAACCAGAATTAAAAAGTCCTTCCCTTTAAACGATAATGCCGAGTAATAAGATCCGTGCCGAAAACGTTAAATTCAATTAAAATCGACCAGCGCGTTATAAACTTTCACACAGCGCTCAATACCAACCCATCTTTCTCACTCGCACAATCAAGACCCAAACAATTACACCCAGCTCATCACCTTCACGTAATTTTCAACATTACACCAGCCGCTCGCGTCACCAACTCATTTACAACCACAAAAAAACACCACGACGACATACGGTTTATCATCGGTGCGAAATCTATCACCGACTATATATCGGCTCGCAGGATCCAGTCACGAGAAGCATCAAAAGGTGATTTTCCATACGGCGACAGAGCCGGAAGGGGACGGCTCTTTGACGATGACGCCGTTGATCGGCATTAATGCCAGGCCGCTCGATTGAGCCGTATATGCGCGCACACCGGATTCCTTCAGCGAGAAGCTATTTGTCAATTATAGGAGAGCCGCGGCTGGTTTTTTTACGATGGGCAAGTGATGGTAGGATTTTATACCTCTCCTGCGGCGCTTATCTTTATGGGTTTTTTTGGATGGTCGGCCTTGTTTCGTGGGGATAGTTTTGATGAAAGTTTCGGTATTCTGGAATGTTGATGATTGTAAGCTAGCCGCTCGTATGGGTGACAATCCGCGAATGTCTTTATTGATTTCTAGTTTAACTACTTTCGGTATACGTGCAGTTATGATTTACGAGTTTTTAGTCTTCGACGATTAAACGATCAGTAGCACGATTTTTTTGCACTCGCGCTAAAAAGCATTCCTCGAAACTTCGTGCCTCTTGATTACAGGAAAAAATCTACAGTTTTATCCATTTACAGCGCCATAAACATCGTAAGCGAGCCCAACGACCTCCCTCTCTCCTATTCCATCAATTTTTCTAGCTTCCTGGCCGCGCGGTGACCAGCTGCCGGATCGCCGCGCGTTTACACACATATATACCCAGGACGAGGAGCTCGCGAAGCACAGGAGAAGCAGAAGCGAGAACGTAAAGTCATGACACACAGAAAGAGACGGAGGCGTTCGCCACTATACCTTTCATCTCGACTTTAATTCTCCTCTCCACGTATCTCCTACCTCCCATCCTTTCCCCTCTCGCTTCTACCGCTACGGAATCAAGCTGGAAAAAGCGAGCGAAACGAGAAAGAGATATTAAATCCCAGCTCGTGTATATAAACCCACTGTATATGTGGGTGAGTACTTCGCTTATATACAAGCGTAGCAGCGCCTGTACACAAGCTCAGTACCAGCAAGTACGCGTTGCGTGCGCCCGTAGGCACTCATACAACTGCGCGAACAAGAGAGTAAGGCAGGCTGCAAGAATCTCGCTATTCATTAGAGCCGCTCTCTCGCGCGCTATTAAGATAATCGCATCGCTCGCGCGCGCGCGGGCAAGTGTATCTTCCCGCGCGAGCCAGATGCTTTTCGTTTAGAGCGCGCGAGCGCGCGACGGGGAGGCCTAAGACGCGAAAGGGCATCTCTTTTCTCTTTCTCGCGCTTGACAACGCGCTCGTTTAGCCCGGGATATTTAGTTATTATTTACGGCGCATTAATCATCCGGGAGAGCGAGCGGCGAGGCTCTTTTAATTAGGGCCGCGCAAGCAAGCGCGGAGGAGCAATTTTCGTCGCGAGCGGGGATAAAAGCGCGCCTGCTGCCGCGAGTGATTTTCTATGGGGAGAGAGAGAGGATGGTATGATGACGCGGGATTACGGGCGCCTTTTTGTTGGGGGATTCAGGAGTTGCTTTTGATGATGGTGGGAAGGAGGGGGAGGGTTAAGGAAGTTTTGTGCTTTTGGATAGTGAGCTTTTTGTTAGAAGGTTTATTTTGAGGTTGTTTGATTTTAGTTTCGTGATCGACCAAAGAAAAGGATTTAGAGTGCGAGAAAGAGATTTCAAAGAAGTTGTGATGAAGCTATATATATGAAGCTCATATGAAAAATCTTTGATAATAAATTGTTCTTTAAAAAATATTGATTATCTACCGGGCTAGGATAATATAATTAATTAATTTATTGTCTGGAATTACAGATCGGCTGATGAATGCCTATTTTCATGTTACGAACAAATTTTTAGTTTGCGTATAGGAGTCATTGCCGCAGAGTCAAGCTATGCCAAAGGTTTAATAGGTTTATGGCTATTTTGAAAATGAAGGTGATTTTATTTCATTTAATAAAGTGGTGGTTATTTTTGTTGTGGTACTAAAATTTTAACTAGTTTAATCTAGTAGATTTGATGCGAGTCAAAGACAAAAATTTGAGCAGTGGAGAAGTCTTTTTGATAGTAGTGACAAATATCTAATTTTAATTTGTAAGAGATGGTGCTGACCTTTAGCGCGTCAGGTTCAAGGTCATTTGAAGATCAAATTGACAAAAAGCGATGAAAAAATCCAGAAAAATATATTTATAGGTTTTTGGGGTCGCTGATTCCGAATTCGAGGTTTGTTGACCTTTAGCACGTCAGGTTCAAGGTCATTTGGAGATTATTTAAGAGTCCAGTTAAGAAAACCGGTTCCATTGGAAAATTCATTGGCCTCTATAATTTTAGGCTTAATGCCATTTAAAGATTACATTTAAAGATACATTTAAAAATTTAATTACTTTCAATTTTCTAAAGAATCAATATTTTTCGAAGCGTAAAAGCTCAAAGTAAAGCTTCTTTTATCTAGTATTTTAATCTTTTTCTTTGATTTACCTTTTTTTGAAAGAACTTGTGGCAATTAACTTTAAAGTTTCTCTTACTAGAAAGCCATTACTCTGACTTCAGTTTCCAATCTTTCACTAAATTTATTCTCTTAAATTATTTATGGCGGATAAAAAAATAAGTACAGTCTCAACAACATATCAAAATTGAAGATTCATGTACCCGAATTCCCCGCGTATTTATCATGGATCCATCTCGAACGCATCTCTCATGTAGCTTCAATTTGTACGTATAATTCAAGCACTGCATATTCATCACTCCTCGAAAGTGATGAAAAAAGAACCATGTACTCGCTCTCTCCATTTCCTCAAAACTACCAAAACGGAAGCCCTTTGTGCCGGCGATTCTCGCGAAAGGATCCTGAAAAAATATCCGCCGCGCATCTCATCGACCCGAAAAAAACCTTCTTCTTCCTCGACAAAACTCTCTTGTGTACCATCTCCTTAAGCCTCCGCTTTACTCTTCTCAGTAAAAAAAGCACCCGTAAACGGATCTTATACTTTCGGCCCGATGAGAGAGGACAAATTGCGAGGGAAAAGTAAGAGCCAGTAGTACGTCTTTATATCGATTAGCATTTCTCCGTGCGCTACTTTTATAGGCGATCGGCGGTGCTCCTTTTGCCGACCGTATATGCATCCTGCTCGTCCGTGTTCCGCTGCTATCCCTTGGGGTGACCGCGACGAGGATGGATAGTCCTGTGGATATGTGAAGACGATCGATCGGTAGCGGATTGATCCGATGGGAGAGAAAGATTCTTGGTGGGGTAAGGACGAGATGGACAAATGGATAAGGTAGCAAGTTAGTGTTTGCGTTAAGCTATTTGTTGAGTTACTTGTAAATAAATTATGACGATTTACGATATGTAAAAGAACAATAATCTCGGAACGCGATCGTTTAAACAAAGAATGTTGAGCGGCCTGCGTCCATTATCTTACAGCGGCGAAAAGCTTTTCATTAAAATTATTTATCGATCCGCGAGTAAGCAGTACAAATTAAATTCGCATTTTTCGCAGATAAAACATTCGCAGACAAAGCGATAGGCGCTCGGCCAGATATTTATGCGATAGGAAAATTAAGTTCTTTAAATGGCAGCGAAAATCGATCAATTCATCTCGCGTCAGCGTTTTATTAGCCAATAAAAGCTCGCTTTTCCCTCCGCGCCTTTTTAGTCCCCGTGTCGGCGGCGCATTTGCATGTGAATGCCGTTGTGATAAGAGCGCCGACGCCGCCGCCTCGTTGAAATTCGTTACACGCCGGATTGACTGCCGACTGATTGCCGCCGCGCGCCAGCGCACCTGCCACTTCGTCGAGATTTAATGGGGAGGTCTCAGCGCGACAAGTTTTATTTAGTGTTGAATTAGGCCGGCCGCTTGCAAAAAAGCTTGTGTGTGTGTTTTATGCGCGGATCGTTAGGAGATGATCGCAAGCGGGGGTTTCAGATGCTTGTAGTTTTATACTAGGGGGGGTTAATTTTATGGCTCGCGGGGAATTATAGATAGTAATGAATTTGATGGCCGGTATCGACGATTACGCCTTTCGCGTAAGCTTTTTTGAATACTTGGTTAATTTTAGTGCTGGGGAAATGTTATGTAAATAAAATTTTATCAGCGGTACATGAATTTGTATTTTGTAAAATAAATTATACTTTTATTATGCATTTTATATATTTGTTAATCTGTAAATATAGCTAATTCAGTTAGGTGAAAAATATGACCATAATCATGGCCGTAACTTAATATTATACCCTTTTCTCTTGCTGGAATCTTGTTAAATATACGAGTTGTACTAAAATCTGAAGAACTATATCAGCACTGGACTTCGTCTCTTTTCATTTCTTCATTCCCTTGGAATAATAATAAAACTGTATTTTAAAGTAAAGAAAATCCATAAATATCAATTATCTGTCAAAGAAGACTCTTTTTTAATTATTATATTATTTAATTCAGGCATATCTGTCGTATTATATGTGTCTTTTCATCATAATTAGATAAGTCAATGTTTTACGATTCCATAAAATATTAATGGTTTTATATTAAAACATGTATAGTCACGATCGGAAAAATTCTGGGAAATGTGATTTTAATGAAAATATCTATCTTTAAATATCTCTGATTAAGTTCGAGCAAAAGCTCAAATTTAACTCATACCAGATCTGATTTGGTTTACAATTCGTTTCTCTTTTAAGTACAATCTACATAACAAATATGAATATTTGACAGAGACAAGGAATTTCAAAATCCAGCCTTCTTTAAGAAAAAATAGCATACTCCTTCACTATAGTGAGTAAAATACTACATTCTTTACTATACTGAAATTTCTCTCATGCTATTAGTAAAAATAGAATATGTGTGGGAATCAACTATTTTGCTCACTAGTCGCTTAATATACTATTTCAACATAGATTCAGTAGTTATAGAAATAAATACAACTTATTTTGTGAACAATTTGAGTGTTACATAGATGCGACTTTATCACTTAAGCAACGCGAGAGTGATAATCTACGTAAATTGCTACTTTACGCACAATAAATGAAAAATAATTTTTACATTCTAATTTAAAATAATAAAAAGATTCATTGAAATTTCTCATCAATTTAATGATAAGATCCACTCAATACTATCAAATTTTATCAGCCTAAATTCACTTTAATTACCTATTTTATCTTATACAAAAGTTGGCTCAGATGAGCTTTTGTTTAGATAACAACTGTAAATAAAAGTAAACCCACATCACTATAATATCATACAATTATTAAAAAAGTAATAATAAATATTAGCTGGCATTTGCAGTGATATCGGTATAACGCGAAGCAGTCAGTTATTATACGAACACTTATGCGGTGCCTTTTGTCTACTTCACCTGCTACTCCTCGAGCTCACGTAAATCGTGCGGTGCTTTGATTCACGAGCGGAAAATTATTTAGAGACATCGCGGCCATTGTGAGCTATTACACATCCGGCGCGGTCTTTACGGTTCTCGCATTGCCGCTGTTGTATCTAATAAGATGAATCGGGATATAGCCTCCAGATCCTTTAGGACGTGCCGACTCTGCTGTAAGGATTTACGCTATAAAAAGCATAAGAAGCGTAAGTTTTTGCACATGAGATGTTGTTTATATCTAAGTTTTAGTATAGTATTACTAGATACTTTAGTGTGTTTATATTGCAAAAACTTTTATTTATGTAGGTTATAATTCAAAAGTTACTTTTAATGTGCTTTGGCAAATTTGAAAAATCTTATTGCGGTTTCATAGAAGTAGTTTTTTCCCAATTAAATTTAAATTATTTTTCTGAAAATATAGTAAATATATTATGGTTTGAGGTGTTTGGTAAAATCAACCGTACATATCATATTTAAATTTTCTGGTATATCAAACCATCTATCGTAATATAAAAATAGATTTAGATCAAATATACTTGTCATTATATACTTCACTATTCACTTTTACTGGTATAAGCTTGTGCTTACTCAAATTGAAAAATTTTTTCATTCGTAATTTTTTTCAATAAGAAACATTTTACTGCCTCTCCACAATAAAATCAAATACCGATAAGATCTTCATCGCATCACCATTAAATACTTAAAATATAAACTCCTCCATCAATTTTTCATTACCCCAGAACCAAAAAGTATCATCTCCCCAGCCCCTCGCATTGAATTTTTTCCCAAAACCAGCACGGCGCCGATCCGTTGTACCAAAAAGAATCTGTGAATGATTCATTAATTTTCCTTGCTCTCAGAGAACAAGAAGCGATTCGCGCTTTTTGCAGCGGGAAAAAAGCCGTATATATCGCTTAAAACTTTCCGAAGTACATCTGTAATACGCTCCAAAAGACTTACAAAGTAAAATAAGCGCGCGCTTTTTGCAGCTCGTTAGTCCCTTCGTCCTCTGCGCTACCGCGAGTTTTAAAAGTTTAAAGAGATTCGGCGAGGAGGAAACAGCGTGTCATGCGCTTGTTTTCGGAGAGGGGCCAGAAGGCGCGCTGCTCGAGGTATCGAGGTCTTTGGGTTCTTCCTGTCTTTTTCACTTGACTTTGCCTTCTTCTTGTAGCCCACTTTTTGTCTTCGTTCTTTGCTCCGGTTGGCTTCCTCTGTTCTTTCTTAATAATCGAATGTGGGATGTTACAGAAAAGTGAGGCAGAAATTAAATAGTTTTATTTCTATATAGGAATTTTTGAAAGCTTTACTATAAAGAAATTTTTCCAATAAATACTTATCAGATTATCAACATTTTTAAAGATAATTTTGCACTACAACATACAAGTAATTCTTAACCCTTAAAAAAATTGACTCCTTCAATCCCACCAATGATCTCACCAACCTACCCTTCTCTTCTCCCATTATCTGGCTGCTATTCATTTCTTCCTTGTCCCACGCGTCGTGCGAATCGAAACTCGCTCTCCTCTTATTTTTTCCTCTCTATAAGTACTCTCGTGTCCTGCATTCGCGCTCGTTATCTGGTTTACGCGCGAGCTTCGCGACAAAGACGTGCCGCCCCAAATTGAGACAATGCCGCCTGCCTCGAGCTGCGCTGCCTTAAAGATGCGGATCCAATTTTCGATACCGAACGATGGACCTCGATTCACACTCTGGTGAATACGAAAGATTTTGAATAAGGCGGTTGGATGGCGTGTGAATCGAAAACCATTAACTTTCATTTGGAGCTGCAAATTTCTGATAGCAGAAATCACAGAGTTGCATCATTTATATGAAAGCACCAAATAAAACATTCACAGTCCTTGAAAGCCCAAGAAAAAGCAGTAGCATCACCTACCGTTACATTCTAACACCTCGGAAAAATCCTCTTCTCGCGGCCAACAGACCCAATTACACTTCTAACCCCATTCTCCCCGCCTGGAGAATCCGCAAATCTATGCAAATCCGCGCGACGCGCGAACAATGCCGAACTCTCGCGCTGGAATTAGCATAGAAGCTTACGGGCAATTAGAAAGGGCGCTCGGAGCAAAAATACATATACTAAGGAGAGTCGCGCGCGCCTTGAATTTGCAAGGGAAAGAAGGCGAGAGGAGACGGGACAGCGGGTCTCGATCTGCATGAGAATAACGAGAGGAGGACGCGATATAACGAGAGGACGTGTCGGGACGCCCACGCAGGTATCGGAGCGAGGATAAGACGACTAAGGATGGGAAAGAGAGGCGCAGTTTTGGAGAGGAGCGTTGAGAGGGTTAGGGACGAAATTGCTGGTTTTGGAGGCGCAGGCTTGAGTGGAATGCTGGGAAAGTGACGGTGTGACTGAGTTATCTGTGTAATTTGTTGATGTTTAGAAAAAGGTTATATTTTTATGTTCTTTGTTTAGCAAACGGTGAAATATGGTTTTTTGGTAAGTTTGATTGTGAATTAAGTTCGATAAAGAAGTAAAAGATTGCGTAATATGACTAGCTTATGAGCATCGAAGGTCTGACGCATCAAGTCATATCGCATAAAGTTAATATATCGCAGTAATCGTAAGCAGTTAGGCACATTATTCATACCTCAATTTCGTCCATCCCAAATCACTTTTCACTAGTAACCTTCACACCCCTACGTTAAACAATCCAAAATTCTATTGCATCACCAATCCATCACCCTTACGAATCTAACGCAAAGCAGCAACCAGATCTCCACCCATCACTCGCAAGCTCACATTCCCATTCACTCCAGCACACACTCACCACTACAACCCAACCACAACCTATAAAGAAGAGCAAGTCACCCGGCGTGCCTCGGCGCGCAACACTGTTTCAAAAGCAAGTATACAGCCCCACACGCGCTTGAAACAGGTAGCACTGCATTTTAACGAGAAGAGCCAGAGCCCGCAGTCGCTCGATTTATGCCTGCCGTTTATCAATCCCCGCTCTCTCCCTCGCGAAGATGAAAATGCAAGTGGCCTAGACCAGTTGCGCGCGCGTTTTCGAGAAATATGAGCGCCGATTATTATTAGTCCGACGTCCCTGCTTTTTGCCTCGGTTATGACGATTATTATCTTTGCGCAAGCTGCCGAGGTATGCGGCCGGGAATTCAATTCGGATTAATGGAGGAAGTGGATTATTGTGTACAGTCCGCAGGTGTTAAATCGTTCCGGGCGCAGTAGATGCGGACGGGAACGGCTCGGACTTAATTTAAAGCTGGGATTTATGTAATTGGATGAGGCTTTTTACGCGGGGCCGTTACTGATGAGAGCGATCTTACAGATTACATAAATTTCTGCCCGAGTTTTTCGCTTTCTAAACAAACGTTATTTACGAGCGATCCGTCTTGTTTCGATACTAATTTTCGGAACATATAAAGCAGCCCCCTCATTATTCAAAAGCGATGAAAAATTAAAAAGTCGAATCGCTACCCACGAATCCTCGGAACTCCCCCGATCCCTCAAAATCCCCTGAAATCTCCATCTCCATCCTCTAATAGCCCGGCAGCACGAGAGGCTCGCATTGTTCACCCCATCCCCCTTCTCCAGCTTGCAATCTCAATACAAGCGCGGCACGAGCAGCGCTCTTCTTATACGCGCATTACGCACGCAAAAGCCGTGCGCCGCGCGAATAATTGCGCTCGCTCGGCGAGGTATATGTAAGTTTCGTGCGCTTGAGCCGCGGGCGCGTGGGAACAGCTTTGGCTGCGGGCGCATCCTTGACCCCGAACGCGCGCGCGCGCGCGTGAGCATCGTCACGAAATTGTATATGTGCGCGCGCGCGCGAGACGAAGATGAAGGAGAGCTGCGGGTCGAGTGGAGGAGGGAGTCTTTGATGAACTTTTCGATCGCGAGGATAATTAAGGTGTGGGGGAGAGGAGAGCGAGAGAAAAGTGATCGAGAGAGCTTTGTTTTGAAAACAAAGGAGGAGTGCTTTGCCAACATAGTGTGGGCTTTTGTGTTGGGTTGGTGTGATGGGTTGTGTCTTTTGATGGAGGATGTGGAGCCGATTTATTAGAGTTAATTTTCGATGAGTTTGAGATGAGAGTAGCGGGGTTTGAGTGATGAAAACGTTATGAGGAAAAGGTATTCTTCGCCGGTGGCTCGGTCAAGTGGCGGGCCGTTGTTGAAGCTTGAAAGGAAAAAAGTATTTCAAAACAAATTTTCATTTATTTTTTGTTTGAGAATGTGTTTTATTAATTGAAGGATAATGTGTTCTATAAGGATAAACTGTTCTATTGATTGTTCAAAATTATTCATATATTAATCAAACATTCCAAATATACCTATTTCTGGAAGTTCTTTAATTTTTTAACTTATCAACGATCTTATACTGATTTCATGTATGGGCCTTCTCTGAGAATTGTAGCTTTTGAAATAGTTATTTACAATACAAGTGCGGTAAAGTGATTTTATCCTCCTGTGGACTATTACACACGAGCGAAGCGAGTGCGGAAAGTTTACACGAGGTTAATAGTACATTGTGCAACAAGGGGAGAAAGTAAGTGAGGAAGAATAAGTGAGGAGAAATGTGGCCATTTCCGCCCTGTCTTATAAAGTACGCTCGAAATGCTCAACTTTCTCTATCAATTTTAGGCATGGAAAAGGGCCTATTTCTTGCGCGTGTTGGGAAAAA